>VZTY01002550.1:0-13666 GCA_013400935.1 Turnix velox | reverse complement strand
CCAAACTATTCCATGATTTTATGCAGCCTGTCTGAAGCCAGAGTGACCAAGAGTGCACTGAGTGAATTTTTAAGGCAAAGATACATTTTCCTTTCTAAAAGAGGTTGTCCTTTGGCTTTTGTGGTGCCTGTTGAGGGGCTTTTTCATCATATTTTAATACAGTAACCAGACAGCAAAAAAAACCATGCTGGGCCTGCTTATCTGCTCTTATATCTTCTGTAATAAATACAACATTCATCTTTACAACAACATGGTTCGGAAGAGGATTTTCTTTCATGAAACTCAGTCAAACATCTTTCACCTAAGCATCTTTCAGCAGTGTTTTTTCCTCAGTATGAGCAACTACAAAAAGATGTGCTGTCACTCTGCAATGTGTCAGTGGATAGATGGGTGTTTAGGAGGTGGGAAGACTAAGAACATCAGAAAAGGAGTGATAAAAAGCCTGAGGCATGAAACGTTGGCCCAGGCAGGTTTACTGAGGCAGGGAAGAAAACATTTTACTCTTATTTTCATACACTTCCACCTTTCCCCAATTTTGTCTCTGCAGCACCAGCTGGACCTGGGACCACTGCTCCCCCTTGGTCTCCAGCTGGAACCTCAGCCATCAGGACATCATCCCCAGGGGCAGTGTAGGAGGGCAGAGGTTGATTTCTCAAGGAGGTTTTCATGGTCCATGCAGCAAGGAACAGGGGAATGGTCTTGGAGACCTCATAAAAACTTATCAATACCTGAAGGGGGCCTACAGAAAGGCAGGGGAAGAACTTTTAAATAAGATATATGATGGGAGGACTAGAAATAATAGATGCAAACTGGAAGGGGGTAGATTCAGGCTAGATATAAGAAAGAAATTCTTTATGGTGAGGGTAGGGAAACAGTGGAAGAGGTTGCCCAGAGATGTTGTGGATGCTCCCTCTCTGGAGGTGTTCAAAGCTGGGCTGGACAAGGCACTGAGCAGCCTGATGTAGTGGGAGGTGTCCCTGCCTATGGCAGGGGGGTTGGAACTGGATGATCTTTAAGGTTCCTTCCAACCCAAACTATTCCATGATTCTATGATGAGGCATGTATGTGTTGCTGCTCATGGGGCATGGGACACAGTGATAGTGATGCTCGGGAGCATTTGAGATAAGATCCAAAGCTTGGCTT
Organism: Turnix velox; assembly: GCA_013400935.1. Classification (NCBI taxonomy): domain Eukaryota; kingdom Metazoa; phylum Chordata; class Aves; order Charadriiformes; family Turnicidae; genus Turnix; species Turnix velox. The sequence goes on along the minus strand of VZTY01002550.1, from coordinate 12,523 downwards.
CCAAATCTCCATGGAGAAGGGAGACTGGAAGTCTGTGATCACCTTGGGCATCATGTCTTGAGCTGCTCCTTGAGCCAAACCATGGATCTTTGTCTAATCCTCGTGGGGTTCGGTCCCTTGGAGGACTTGCGTGCAGCCAGGCCAGTTTGCACAAATACAGCTCAAAGGGATTCCACAGCCAGAATTTTATTAGGAAGCTGCAGAACCTGTCTGAGAAGATGAGTGAGTACTCGGGCCTCAGGCAGCCCAAGTGCTTCCTTGAAAGGCTTTTGGAGACTATCCATGAGCTGTGTAACACTTGGGATTTTGCAAAGTGCTCTCCTCCATCCTTCATTCTGCTCCTTTTGCAGATGCTGGTGAGTTTTTACTGAGGGCATGGCAACACCTGAGAGTGGATTACACAAAAAAACTTATACATAAAACTCCGTGTCCTCTGAGCTGTCATCCTGGGAATTCATCTGCTTTTGCTGCCAGCCCATGTGTCCCCCAGTGTCATGCAGTCTGATCCCTCCCTAGAGGGCTCCTGGCTTCAGTGCTCAAAGGCAGAGCAGAGGGAAAGTCCTACTCCTCCTTGTACCTAATGCACTGTGTGGGATGAACACCTCTCAGAAATGACATCTGATGTCAAAACAGCTAATAAGAAGCTCTTATTTATTACATATAATACTAACCTACTGTTTGCACAGAATAGTGGGATAATGAGCTGCTAACAGACTTGATCAGGGATTTTCCCTTAGCACAGGTTGACACAGTGATTTTTTAAAAATTTTTTTCCAGACCTAAGGGGAAAAGGGTGTTAGGTATATACTAATGGCATTCAGTGAATGTAGAGACTACATTATTTTTATACTCTGGGTGACAGAATATAAAGGATAATAAAGAATATAATATTTTGTGGTATGTATGGAGGCAGGATTGAGTCAGGGCTTCCAATACTCTAGGTGACGGAATATAAAGGATACTATATTTCATGGTATGTGTGGAAGCAGGCTTAAGGCAGGGCTTCCAAGCTTACCATCACATTTTCAGTCCAGGAAAGCACTGAAGCATTGTTTCAAGCTGTGTATAGACCCTGACAGCAGAAATAATTTTGACCATTAAGAAACAGCATCTTGTTCTGAAGTGCAGCCAAGTCCTGAAATGAGACATTAACAGTGTGTAATTGGGCTCTCAGCAGTTGGGAGAGGAGGTAATAAATGTCTCATTTACCTGGAATTGCAGGAGGAACAGAGAATGCTGCACACAAGGACCCACCTGGGCACTGGGAAGGAACATCAATGAGTTCTTTCAGTGCAAAAAAACAGATGTAGGTGCTTCTATGATCACAGCACTTGGATGTCATTTTCATGATTCATTCCTAAAACTTTTCCTTTGGCAAAAAGAGTAGATTTGCTTCATTTATGAGTTCATTAGTGACAAAGAAAAAACTGTTACCAGCCTGATTCCCACCCTGCATCTTATCTCCAGCTGTTCTGTGAAGCCAGGGCTGCTTGGTCAAGTTCTGCTGAAGTCAAGGAGGTACTTTTCCCAAGCATCATTCAACAAGAAGAGCTGTGGTGAGTCCACATGTTGAAGGAGCCTCTTCTAGTGTTTCACTACCCTCACTGTAAAGAATTTCTTTCTTATATCTAGCCTAAATCTACCCCCTTCCAATTTACATCCATTATTTCTAGTCCTCCCATCACATATCCTACTAAGAATTCCAACCCTTGCCTTTCTGTAGGATCCTGTCAGGTACTGAGAAGCTACTCCGAAGTCTTCCCTGAGCCTTCTCTTCACCAAGCTGAACAACCCCAACTCCTTCAGCCTGTCTTCATAGGGCAGTTGCTCCAGCCTTTAAATCATCTTTGTGGCCTCCTCTGGACCTGCTCCAAAAGCTCAATGTCNTTAAATCATCTTTGTGGCCCTCCTCTGGACCTGCTCCAAAAGCTCAATGTCCTTCTTACATTAAGGACTCCAGAACTGGACACAACACTCCAGGTGGGGCCTCACCAGAGCTGAGTAGAGGGGCAAAATCATTTCTCTTGACCTGTTGGTCACAATTCTCTTGATGCACACAGGATTTAGTTGGTCTTCTTGGCTGGTGGCTCATGTTGAGTTTGTCGTCAACTAACACCCCGAAGTCCTTCTTCTCTTCAGGACTGCACTCAAGCCACATTCCATCCAGCCTGTATCTGTGCTTGGAATTGCTCTGACCCAGATGCAGGACCTTGCTCTTGGCCTGGTTGAACATCATGAGGTTGCCATGGGCCCACCTCTCAAGCTTGTCAAGGTTCCTCTGGATGGCATCCCTTCCTTCAGGTGTATCAACTGCACCACACAGCTTGGTGTCATCTGCAAACTTGCTGAGGGTGCACTCAATCCCACTGTCCATATATCCTACAAAGATGTTAAATATTGGGCTGCTGTTTTTTTAACTTCAGTAGAAATAACCGAAGTCAATATAGTCATGTGTCAATACATGGCATTGATAAAAATCAATGTTCAAAATTCCTTCCTTATTTGTGGCAAATAACTTGGTTTTTGTATTGTTTGCAGAGGTGAAAAGCAGTACAGTGTGAGAGTGACTCATGAATGGAAGTTAAATACATCACAGTGGGTGTTAATACAGCCTGAAAAGGCTGGGCAAATATAACCCCCAGAAGGGAAATTTACTATATTTTTTCCATGAAGGATCAGCTGAACTTTGTGTTTATCAGTCAGGAACAGTAACAAGTTCTAGCGAGTTTCTGTGTTTCAGAAACTTTTTACCCTGCCATTCTGATGCTTTATTTCCAAGTTCCCTGGAAGAATTTAGTTTCAATTTTGACTTAATCTGGATTCTATTACAATTTGTTTGGGTAGAACAAACCCAGAACTTTTATTTCAGTGTGGTGTCCTTTAAATTTTATTTTTTCAGAAAGAAATGTCATGAAGGAAGTGTAACTCCAACATGTTACTTCTCAAAGCCATGAAGTGCTCCACATCTGTCCCAACTTGCAGGAACTACTCCGTGTATTGAACAACCATCTTTAATGAGGGAGTCATTAAAATATGCCTTTTTCCCAGAGTAAGATGTGCAGGCAAGAAAATGAGAGATTTTTAGCTGTCAATAGGAGAATTCTCAATCCTCTGCCTTCTTATTGGTTTTCTTTATCTTTTAAATTTAATATAATAACCTCTCTCAGCTGCTTTGGGAAAACAGATCTCATAGACTCATATAGAATAGTTTGGGTTGGAAGGGACCTTAAAGATCATGAAGTTCCAACCCCCCTGCCATAGGCAGGGACACCTCCCACTACATCAGGCTGCTCAGTGCCTTGTCCAGCCTGGCCTTAAACACCTCCAGAGAGGGGGCATCCACAACCTCTCTGGGCAACCTCTTCCAGTGTTTCACTACCCTCACTATAAAGAATTTCTTTCTTATATCTAGCCTGAATCTACCCCCTTCCAATTTACAGCCATTATTTCTAGTCCTCCCATCACATATCTTATCAAAAAGTCCTACCCCTGCCTTTCTGTAGCCCTCTTCAGGTACTGAGAAGCTACTCTGAGGTCCTCCCTGAGCCTTTTCTTCACCAAGCTGAACAACCCCAACTCCTTCAGCCTGTCTTCATTAGGCAGTTGCTCCAGCCCTTTGATCATCTTCGTGGCCCTCCTCTGGACCTTCTCCAACAGCTCATACCCATTGTCTTTCTTTATTTCTAGATGTCTCTATGACTTAGCTACTTACAAACATCCTCTGGAGGGGGGGTGAACAAACAAAGCAAGTAGATTCTTGGTCACTTTGGGTTTGCACATTATTCCAGCCAGAATATGTTTCTTTTCCTGCTTGTGCTGCAGTACCATGTGTGTTTATTTGGGCATATTCAGGATGTCATCCATAGAGACATCCTTCTCAGGAGGAGATTTCCACTTTTCAGGGTGAAGGGACACCTGGATTATTTGTGTGTGTTTGTGGAAGCTGTTGCATTGATTCTCTCTTTTTCTTGCCATTAGCCTTGTTTAGTATCTCTTGATTCCTCTGTGGATGAAGGGGTGAAGAACCTTAACTTGCAGCATGGAAGATGCTATGAAATTGGTGCTATTTACAACTTGCCAGACATCAGATATAAAAAAAATGTAAAAAGCAAAAAACTCCCCTGTAACAGACAAATAATTACACATGTCCCTCCTTTACAGCTAACAGCAAACAATAAAATTCTTATAAATGACTAGTCACACCCAGGGAAGGTAAAATACTACTGCTGTGCCTTACACTGAGCTTTAAACAAATACAAATGTAATGACCACAAATACATTTTCCAAAGGGCTTTTTTTTCCCTTTTGGAGGAAAATAAACCAGTTTAAAATATTCAAGGGTCTTTGTGGTATAACAAAGTATGCAAAGTATGGCATGCATGTTGTCTTCTGTGGTGCATCAGATATCAGTTCTGCATTCATACTTTCAGAAAATTATGGAATAAAATAATTTGTAAGCAGGCTTTGGAAATATCTACCATGACCCTTCCTAAGGGCAGGGCTGAATTCAGAGTTAGATGAGATTCCTCCAAGGGTTCATCCAGATAAGTTTTGAATAAATTTCCAAGTATGGAAACTCCACAAGACCTTCCCACTACCCAGATTGAAAGTTCTGAAGGAAAAAAAATTAAAATACTGTGATGAACCCAGAGAAATATTTGGAAAATATGTAATCAGTTAACTCTTATGGACTAAATGTGTGTTTCTGGTACAGTGTGGGGTTTTTTGCTTTAAATTAATGATATTGTGCCTTTACAGAGATGTGTTGTATTATGCTCTGTTGAGCAGCATAAAGGTAAACGCATGAAAACCACAAAGAGGTTGATGAGTGGCTGAGATAAGCTGGGAGATCAGAACTTCACCCCCTCCTAGCAGAGTGGTGATATTTGGCAGGAGAAAGGTCTATTTCTTCTTCCTTTCCTCTCTGCTGACCAAGGTTCGGTTTAGATCTTATCTGAATGCAGGCTCTGTAGTGCTTCAATGATGGACGCAATCCCTGAGCTGCAATAAAAACAGTTTATTTCTTTATACATTAAAATTTTCCAGGGAAGGGAATAAATTCTGCTGCTATACCGTATTTTAATACTGGGGATAATATCGGTGTGTTGATGAGAAAATGAACAAGTGGCATAATGACAGTGGCAAAGAAATACTGGATGACAACACAGGGATATCATTATTCATCACAGCAAGTAGGTATCTTCATTACTTCATGGACAATAGGGCAACTTCAGCCAGAAGAGTTGTGGGAGGGTCATTCTGACCATGTAGGCTCATGGTGCACTTACCTGAGGAGAAGAGAATAATGGTTAAGCTGAACAAAGACATTTCCCTTTCCAAAATTTTCCCCATTTCTTGAAGAGGGACAAATCCCTTTATCACTACTCAAGAGGCAGGCACAGCACTGTTTGGAGAGTCTGGGAAAAACAGTAAATATATATATTTACATATATATTCATTTGTATAAATGTGATCTCTAACTAGACTTTTGCGGACTCTCCATCAAGAGTTACTTTGGAAATTATATCTTCCATGGTAACAAAGAATTCCATTTGTTCTCAGATCCCAGTTTCCTGCACACACTTTTCACAATCTCTGAGCCCTCAAAACCCTTTTAGTGCTTAAAAGTACATACCAGCATCTGTAATTTATCCTTAAATCTCCCTTGCAAATGTTTATATTTGTGGAAACTTAGTTTCTGCTGCTTCTTTTCCTGTTTCTTCCTTTTGGTCTTACAGCCACCAAATTCTTGCACAGATGGTGACAGAGCTCATTCATACCCCAACAGTTTTAGTGTGAGCCCATGGCTGCAAAAGCTGTAGTGAATGCAACACTGATCCCTGCCTGCTTTCTGCATATTACCATGGGCAAGAAGTGTCCAGTGAGGCTCATCCCACCTGCCTGAGCTGGCCAGTGTGGTTCCTCCTGGTGTGGGGTGCAGCTTTTTTGCCACGAAATGCAAAAGCAAGCAGGTAATGTTTACCAGACTTGTTTCAAAATGTCTGATTAATCACATAAATGAGTGTTTATTGAGGTTGTTGCTAGGTGCTCACTGTTATTGAGATAATTGTATGAGTCAGCTAAGCCAGACAAAGAACTTTACTGTTGCTTGAGAGTACAGGCTGATGAAGTTCGGATCATGACACCAGAGTGTGGGGAGAAACTTTTTCTTCTCAGCTTTTTCACCAGGTGGATTATTTGGTTCCTTTATCATCACATCACCCACTTTCACTACCACCTCCTGTTACCTTCCTCCCAGAAACACAAGAAAGAAACACTCCTCCTTCCACAGAACAACTTTGTCCACAGTGCAGCAGTGATGGGTTCTCATCACTGACACCAAATTTTGGGGACAGACCTTTCTTTTGAGTCTTTTCTCTATTATTATGTCATTATATTCATGCCTATCAGCATAAAACATAACCTTCCAGTCAGTCAAAACTCTTGTTCAGTGAATAATTATGGAAAGTTTTTCTGGAGAGAAAGAATCATTTATAAGACCCAGTGATAAACATGGAAAGAGCTGACAAGCTTTCAGGCACACCAAATCTTCTAGAGGTCAAACTTATTGCTTGAAAGCCTCTTTTCCAGCTAAATGAGTGGGTTTTTCCCAATAAAAAGCTAGTGCCTCTCCCTAAAACTCTCCTAGCCTGCATTTTTAACTCTCACAGCTTACAAAGACAAGGCTGCTAATAAACAATAAACAGGACTTGATTAGGCAGACTGCTAATGGAGATTTTATGATAGGAATTACATCATACAACTCCTGCCTCATATTCTTCATCTAAAAAAATTGGAAGCATTTTTAAAAGGCAGCTAGTAATTAATATCGCTTTTGAAATCCTTCTACACTTCTCAAAGGAAAACATGAAGTCTGATGTAGAGGGAGATATTTATATCTACAGACTTGGGGGGAACATTAGATATCACTGTCCTCCAATTAAACTCCCTTTACCTTATTGGTTTTTACCCTATTGTTTTTTATTATTTTAATGAACTAGGTTTTTTTTTTTTTTTTTTTCATTTCAAGGCATTTTTTGCTGATAGTTTGCATAGCTGAGTGATAAAGGATATCTGTGAAATCACAGGGGCATATTTATTTCAGATGTTTCCAGTCCATCAGTCTCAACTTGTACCAGTCCAAATTTGGAGCAATCCCATCATCAGCAGTGCTACAATCAGATTTACACCAACGTGTCAGAGAGCAGAGTTCAATCCTGGCTAGTCATGTTCTGTAGCATGTTTCTTTTGTGCTTTTAATCTTCAATGAAATAAAGGACATATTATTTCACAGCAGTATTTCCCTTGCTCAAAACTGTATTTTCATTAAACCATCCTCTGTCTTATGTCAGATGGATCACAACTTTTTAGCAATGAACGCTTTCAGTGCCTGGAAATGCTCAAGATTTATTCAAAAACACTCCACCAACACTTTCTTTGCTGTAACATCCAGTCATAACTGATAAAATAGAGTCTACCCTTTTAATGGATTCTGGAGGCTTATAGATCAAGGTCTGAACCAGGCTTTGAACCAGGAAGTGGTCTTTGTTTGAACTGCCCAACAATTGCATTTCACTTCTTGAATTAATGTTTTACCTATAGCTGTGAGTGTATTCAGTGAAGGATGAGAGTGTTCCTACTGCTGATTTAACACTTGTTACACTCCCTAATTTGTTATTGAGGCAATACCTAAAGAGTCTTTTTTTCTTTTACTGATTGTAAGTATAAATCATATTGAGAGTTGAACCAGTCTCCCAGTTTCAATGCTTTAATACTGAGTCCTGTGGATATCCAGAGTGAGAAAACTGGGAGAGAGATCACCAGAAGGAGCCACTGCAGACAGGCAGGTTTATGAATGATTGGTGAGTGTTAAAGGAAAGGAAGTGAAGGACAGAACATAAATCCCCTCCCAAATTCTGCATGTGGCCCAGGGAGGAGTAAAAGACAGTGGGACTCCAACTCTCTTTGTCAATTCCCTGTAGGTTATAACCTCAAAGTGTTATACACTTAAAATTTTTTCTCATATCATCACTTTGTGAAGATGGGATGATACCTCCCTGCCTCTTGGGAAGGGGAAGATTTGTTTCTCTGAGAATAGTGGTGGCAGCAAGGCATGAAGCCTGCTGGGAAAGATCTGTGGTTCAATATTTATCTAATTTTCTCCAGAGAGCAGATGGACTTCTCAAGCCAGCATCTGTCTCTAAGGACTCAAGAAACTCTTTTGCAAGCATATGCAAAGTGTCTAACATAGAAAGATAATAATGTTGTTAATTAATTTTTTTTCTTTTAATACTAGATGTTAAGAGGCAGCAGCTCTTCATCAGGACGTCCCTTGATGTGTCTCAGAATTGGGCCAATTAAGCTTCTTACAGAGAAAGGAGCAAGAGCCTTCTCAGGATCCCTTGTTCCACATCCTAGCTGTGGGGAGTAGCAACCACAAGTAGTTTTCTCCCCTGCACCTTCAGGAAGGTGAGAAAACCCTCAGCCTTTCTGATATCAAATTATTTTTCTGGCCAAATGCTAAATATTTGTAGCTATTCTCCCTCAGTATATGCAAACAGCCTTTTTCAGCAATGTAATTTCCTTGCCAGCTCAGTGACAACAACTTCCCTTTGAAACACATCAGATATAAAATCTTTAACTAAATTATTCTGGTGGGTTTTTTTAAACCCCAGTTTTGATTGTGTTGTGTTTTCACTAAAAACAGTGGGAAACATATAATATGGAGGGGGTCTAAATGCTGAAAATGCTCAGTCTTTCCGGCCCTTGAGCCCTGGGAAAAAATGCCACCTTTTAATTTATGGCTGATATTTGTTCTAAGTTCCCAAGGTAATCTTTTATATATATATATATGCTTCAAGCAAACAGAATAATGGGAATTTTTTCTTTTTTTGAATGAAAAATTCAGTTTTCCCAGCTAAACACTTGTACTTGCCTCCTATAGAGCCCAGTCAGACCTTCGCTTACAGACTACAAACCCTCAAGGGATTAATTCTACCAGAAGACACCAATTCCTTTCATTCCTTTTCCATGACCAGTTCCTTGGCTGTTGCTAAAGAGAGTGGGAATGTGGCTGCACACCCTTGGTCCTTTCTATCCCCCCATTTTCCCAAGAGTGAATGAGCCTGTTTGTGAGTGGTAGGAGAAGAAACCACCTTCAATGTGGGCAAACACAACTGGCTGAACTGGTGGAAATGTTTTGGATTCAGCCTTCTTGTGCCACGCCTGGCATGAACTGTCTTGATGAAGGACTAATGGTTTATTTGCAACCATTTCAAGCAGTGGGTGGGACGGAGTGGGCTGTGTGAAGGGAAAGCTGGATCCAAACTTTCCTGTTGCCTACTGACTTACCCATTCAATGCCTTTATCAGGAATAACAGGAGTCATAGAAGGAAAGCCAATACACCTGGTAATTGGTACCATCTGATCCATAACCTGAAGCTGGAAAGATGATTCCCTACTTTTTTCTCAAGTCAGTGTATGAATTGATGTTGTTTGGATTATCTCTGGACCACTGAGCATCCCTTTTTGGAGCACAGTTGGAGTCTCCACTGTCCCTACCCTCTCCAGATCTCTCAGTGCTGCAAGGAGCACCCACCTATGCAACACATTAATCAGGGGCAGGGGAAGAGCCTGGAGAAGGTTATGAGTTATGGTGTTCAGTGTCTGCTCTGGTGAAACTCCTGTAGCACCAAACAAGATGTCCTGACCTCATGTGAAGAGCTTGGTTGCATCTTCCTCTCAGCAGTGCAAACAAGTCAAGCATGTGGTCCTGGTAATGTCAGTTTCCTCACCTACATCAGTATTTTTGCATTTTTATGTCCAGTTCTGGAGTCCTCAACATAAGAAAGACATTGAGCTTTTGGAGCAGGTCCAGAGGAGGGGCACAAAGATGATCAAAGGGCTGGAGCAACTGCCCTATGAAGACAGGCTGAAGGAGTTGGGGTTGTTCAGCCTGGAGAAGAGAAGGCTCAGGGGGGGACCTCATAGCAACGTATCAATAGCTGAAGGGGGCCTACAGAAAGGAAGGGGAAGGACTTTTTAATAAGATATGTGATGGGATGGACTAGAAATAATGGATGTAAATTGGAAGGGAATAGATTCAGGCTGAATATAAGAAAGAAACTCTTTAGAGTGAGGGTAGTGAAACACTGGAAGAGGATGCCCCCTCTCTGGAGGTGTTTAAGGCCAGGCTGGACAAGGCACTGAGCAGCCTGATGTAGTTAGTGGGAGGTGTTCCTGCCTATGGCAGGGGGGTTGGAACTTGCTGATTTTGAAGGTCCCATCCAGTCTGAACTATTTTATGATTCTATGTACTTCTCACTTATTGCAGAGCAAAGGGATCCACTGAGACAACATATTTGGCAATGTATATTTCATTGGGACAGTAACTTTGTTTACAACTCTAAAATGCCCTGTCTAGCCAGAACCTCATCACCTCTCGCTGTAGTTGCATCAGTTTATCTTCTTTAACCCTCACCTATGATTAATGGCTCAAGTTGCTGGCCCTAGCCTATAGGACAGCCAACTGTGGGGTAAAATTTGCAGTATAGCCTCATTTCAGCTTTAAAATACTAACCTCCTAAAGAAAACCAGCTGCAAAGAGCAAGTAGCAAGCATGAAAAACAAAAAAAATAAAACCAGGCTAAACAATTCAATTCAGGAAGTCTCTAAAGAGTGTCTGCACTCATCTCCATGTGGACACAGCCCTTACAAGTTTAATAAATAAATGATCTTGTTTTTTTTCAAAGACAAGCCCCAAAGAAGTTTTCTTTTTTACAGGCAGATTTAAAAAGAAGCTGTAAAGAGGGATGTGTGCATGCACAGAAGCACACACGTGTGTACACATGATCTTAATTAAGCTATTATAGCTCTAGCAATGGGATGCCACATTTAAAAAATGGAGATTCTGTTTTGCTGAAGAGTTCTGCTCTGGCAAAATGTTAAACAGTGTACATGTGGTGTGCTGGAGCAATGCAATGCCAAAACACTTCCCTGTAGCAGAATTAATGCCACTTTTGTTTATAATGGCAGTGCCTGCAGCTTGCTGGGGGATTTTTTTGGTAAATAGCAGAAGTAATGAAAAAAGAACCTGCCCTGGGAATTTCAGTTGGTTTCTTTTGCCCATCCAGAGGCAAAAATCATTCCCTGATGCATCCGGTTACTGCTGAAGAGAGTTTTAGAGACACCCCCATATCCACCAGCCCAGCCCAGCCAAGGACCTTGGGGCCAAGGCTGTCCCTTGGTTTTCCACCACACCTCACTGTGTGACCCATGGTGGATTATTGTGGGGGTGGATCTGGGGGCAAACTGGTGGACTTGCTTCATCCATACTGCTGCCTCCTTCCCTCCCCTCTCATGTTTCTGGTTTCTTCTGTAAGTAATTTGAGTCAGCAGTAGCCTCTTTAGCAGATCTACCTGCAACAAGAGCTTGTGTCTGTGACTTCATTGCTAAATATGAAAGGGATGAAATGCAGCAGAGCAGCACATGAACACACCAAACTAGCTCAAAATGATGAAATCCTCCTGTTTGCCAATCCAGACAAGCCAGACTCGACTGCCTGGAAATTCCTCACAGAAATACACCTGGGAAATAAAATGACATAGAATCATGGAGTCACTTTGGTTGGGAATCATAGAATGGTTTATGTTGGAAGCAAATTTAAAGATCATCTGATTCTAACTCCCCTGTCATGAGTAGGGACACCTCCCACTAGATCACGTTTCTTAAAGCCCCATCCAAACTAGACTTGATCACTTCCATAGATGGAGCATCCTCAGCTTCCCTGGGCAACCAGTTTCAGGAAGAGAACTTTAAGATCATTGAGTCCAACCATTAACCTGGCACTGCCATGTTATCACTAAACCACGTTACTCAGCTGGAAGATGGACATCTTGGTGGTAGCTGGCACTCATCAACATGCACACAATGAGCCTGAAGGTTGAAAACAAGCTGAAATTTGTTGGAGAATGTCCCGTCCACTGCCTGGCCCTGGAAGGATCACCAGAGTTTACCTTGGCCCCAGCAGAAGCAACCACAGAAAGCTTTCAGTTCCCGCTCTGTGTCCTCTGAGCTCTCCCAAGCTGACATTTACTCTCCTAAGCTACCTCACTATCTTTACGCTCAACAAATCTGCACATGACACCAAGCTGTGTGGTGCACATGATACACCAGAAGGAAGGGATGCCATCCAGAGGGACCTTGACAGGCTTGAGAGGTGGGATCATGTCAACCTCATGAAGTTCAACAAGGCCAAGTGCAAGGTCCCACACCTGGGCTGGAGCAACCCCAAGCACAGATACAGGCTGAGTGGAGAGTGGCTTGAGTGCAGCTCTGAAGAGAAGGATTTGGGGGTGTCAGTGGATGACAAACTCAACATGAGCTGCCAGTGTGCACTCGCAGCCAAGAAGGCCAACCAAATCCTGGGTTGCATCAAGAGGAGTGTGACCAGCAGGTCAAGAGAGGGGATTTTGCCCCTCTACTTGGCTCTGGTGATTTTGCCCCATCTGGAGGATTGTGTCC
>VZTY01002547.1:0-11840 GCA_013400935.1 Turnix velox | reverse complement strand
TCTGTGATTCTGTGATTGTCAAAAAATGGAGACCAACTTACACTTTCCAGTACAGTCCAGTCCAAACCCAGGCTGTGGATGCTTTATTACTCCCTCTGGGAATATTTTGCATCACCAAACCATGGATGGTGTCAGAGCTGAAGACAACTGCAGGCACCAGGGCATATGCTCTGCCAGCTAACCTGGTTCATCTTCACGAGTGCAGGAATTATGTGTCTGTACAACCACAGGAGCTTCCACTCATGACAGAGGTACACACAGCAAAAGTCAGCTTGTTGGTACACTCCTTTCTCCCCTGTAGTTCTAATGTGATTTGTGCCTCCATCCAGCTGCCCTAGAATCCATATAAAACTATCTGCCTGCCTTTAGACATCCTTTTGACATTAAGTGCACAAAACGTCTAAATGTCAGGGCCTGACTCTTGTATTGTGCTGATTTAACATCACCAGAGAATCAGTGTCTCCTTTAAAAGTGTACCATCTGACAACAGTACTGGTGTTACTTACTGTGGTAGGTACAGAACAGCATATAGCATGCAAATCACAGTCTTCATATTTCCATGATGAGCTGCTAGTGCTTGTCAAGTGGAAATTCAGCTCCCCTGGCCCATTCCTCATAAAAAAAAGGAAAGCCACACATAGAGGAAAAAAACCAGACAAGCCAGGTCTGGATACCACATTAAGGCTGAGTGCCCCCAAGTCTCTGCTGAGTCAATAATGTCTTATCAAATTGGCTTCCTTTTTTGCAGGCAGTTGCCTAACCTTGGAGTAATGTTTCTGCAGGCTGCTTATTCTCATCCAGGTGGTAAACTGCAGCTAGTTCTCTGTCTCCACAAAAAGCGAGAACCCTGCAGCAGACATGATCAAGACTTCCCTGAGAAAGATAGCTTTGAGAAGGAGTAGTGATTGCTTTTCACAGTTGTGATATGAAACTGCTGAAATCCTTGTGGTCTTTAGCCTCTCAGCACAGCAGGACTCTCCTATACTCAGAAGGTAGGTAAAATCAAAGTCCAAGACCTTGTCTGCTCTGAGGGCACTTCAGATGCTGCTACAGATCAGAGACTTCATGAGGACCAGAGGAACAGAAAAGCAGTGTTTCTAAGTGATTTGCTAGTTGTGGGTGTGCAAAATTTGCCTTTAGAACATGCACATGCCATATGTATGCCAGCCAGCTGACCAAAGAAGTGCCAGTTGGTAGGTGCAAACATTTTGCTGAACATGAAATCTACCATTAGGTTCCTTAAAAAAACTTTCTTGAACATATTTTCTCATCTAACACTTTGTGCATTTCCCTAGCTTTAAAGTGACCTCCACATAGCAGTTAAGCCTGTAGTGAGCAATTAATTTCACTTACTAAGAGACACACCTGTGAGAGCTGACAGGTCAACATGCCCTGGATAGTTTATAATAAGAATAACAAGCTTTTGGTTTTGCTACTGATTTTGCAAAGCAGCCCTCTTTTTCTGATGTTTTAGTTATTGTATCTACTTAACCAATGCTGAGAAATCAAAAGCATTTGGACATCAATCACAGCTGTTGTATTACATCATTTGAAGTAATTGTTTTTGCCATTGATAGATAAGCTTAACCCTTTGAACATGTTTCTGGCAGAGAAAATGAATAGATGATTTCTCAGGCTCCTTCCAGCAGTACAGTTCTCTAATTTTGTGAATAACAAAGGAGTTTCCTAAAGGCAGTTGTGCTGCCTGCACCTTATAGATATGGTTAATTCATGAGGTTGTCCATTAATAATAAATCAGAACATTGCTGTGGAGAGAGTATTGTACTTATTACTGACAACTCTCTAGAGATCTGTGGGATGCAGAATTCTTCTTCTCTTAATAAATAATATATAACTTTGTTATTTCTATAATATTATCCCACCATAGAAAATCTCATTTAACCAGCTCCACTCACCATCTTCTACCTTCTGTGTAATTGTTGTGGTTTGTTTAGAGAAGATTACTTATCTCTTCTTGCCGCCTCCATATAAAAACCCTAAACACTTTCTTTTGACATTTATAATACTCCACCAAGGTGACAACAGTTATATTACATCTCATATACTATCTAACATGCAAATAAATGACTGAACTTGGCTAACAATCTCCACAGATCATTCATAACACTTTTTAATGCTTTTACATGTCCATGCTCAAGTGTATTTTTTAAGCCTTATTGCATTAACACAGTGCACTCTTTACTCTCCCCATAAGAGAGTTAACAATGTTTGAAGAGGGTAGCCAAAGCCATTGACCTTTTTTTATCTGCTTAGACTTGAAAAGGTGTAAGCAGATGAAGATAATAAAGCATACAAGGATAATGTAAGGTAAAAATAGGAAATTTCAGAATATTAATTTCTCTTCTTCGTCAGCCCTAAACTAGACTTTTTTTTAATTTCAGGTAAAGAAGACAAAGTATCTGAGATGCATTCACAGAACAAATTGGTCCATGCTGTATGGTGCAACCTCATTCAGATTTGGATATCTGGGAACTCAAGGCCTCTATATTCTTACCTTACAACACTGGTCTGGTATGAGCAGTATAGACAGATGTCTGGCGCAGGAACCTAGTAATTTGCTTCCCTGGAAAAGGAGAATTTCTTTAAACTACTGATATGGTCTGACATGGTGTCAAATTATATCAGGGTATTTTTCATAACCTGTTTCTGCATATGTATGAAATACTGCCCATGCATGACAGGCTCACAACTGAACTAGATAAATATTTAAAGAATTTAAATATTTAATTAATGTATTGTTCACAAATACCAATTTCAATTCTCTCAGCTTTTCCAGAATAATCCAGCATGTTTTCTTCTCTTTCTCGTGCTAATTATCTCCAGCCAAATTACATAGAGAAGGTCTATATTCTGTGCACTACCCACCAAGGGTATTATCAATAAATAAATGTCTTCTGTTTGTTTTTCACAAATGTTGCTCAATATGAAGACACGCTAAAAACTGGGTACACTTGAAAATCATAGCCACAGTGTTACTTGAAAAGTACTGTTAGCAAATCTAAACATTAAAAAATGTTATATCTAAAAGATGATCTCAATACCTCTTCAGACAGCAGAAAAACTTATATAGAATAAGTGGGATAGAATCAACACCTCTGGGAGAAATGTCAGCTTTTCATCTCTAATTTCTGTCCGTGTGACTGGGCTCCCCTTTTGTCCTGGCTCTTGCTTCAGATGACTAGGGGTTCCTCTGAGTTTCACTTAATGATATTTTAAGCATTACTCATAACTGAGACTAGTCTGTTTGTTTCAAATTCTCCCATGAAAATTGTGGTTAAAAAATTACTTGAAATTGTCTGACATATAATAATGTCTTTAAAACAACCACAGGCTATGAAGTTAGAAGCAGATGTGTGACGATGCTCAAACCAATGAGATATTTTACAACTGATTCCAGGTATAATCATAACTAGAGAGCACAGAAACTTACTGCAGTGAATATAGGTAAAGTAGCATGCTAACAGTGTGGTAAGCAGCATACTAACAGTTCTGGAGATTTCTGAGACCTGCCCTTCTGAGAAACAATGAACCCAATCTGATCACAGCCCTGAACTAGAAGAGATAGTGTGAACCATAACAGCAGCAATTATTTCATGAGGCTGAAGGAGGGGACACCAAATGAGCTGGCCAGGTTCAACTTCAAGCTGTTTCCTGGGAGGGTTACTGTTGAGGGCCAACAGTATCCCTATCCCTCATCTCTCACAGATTGGGGTCTCCAGATTCAAAACCTTGCTGGGTCTCTGCTTATAGTTCAATACTATGGACAACTGCAAGCTACTGATGAGATCTGCGTCTGGTCAGGTTATACAGTACAGACCCCTGTTCCAAACCACTTATACACTCTGGTGCTTCTGGCTTCACTCCAGTCTGTGGGTTAGGAATTTTGCCTGGGAGCAATCTACAGGAGTGTGGAGAAATGCAACTTCATTTCAGATCCCGTTTATCTGATCTCAAATACAAACAGAAAAAAAAACCAAAATCAAACCTGTCATATTTCACATAGGTAATGGAAATCCACAGTTTGATTTTAGAAGGGCAGGGAGGATGGTGCTCATGGTTGATGAACAGTCCACATATCTCCTTGCCTAGGACCCACTGTTAACTGCTGAGGCTACCACTGCTCCTCAATGACAATGTCACCTATTAAATTTTTAATTTTTTTTTCCCATTCACAAACAGGTTAAAGCTTCAGGAATGTACCACAACAGGCCATACTCTTTTCCCACAGGACAGAACAAGAGTCCTTCTTCTCAGATCTGTTGCAAGCTGTCAATTCCCATCACCTCTAGAAGACACCAGTTCCTTAATCTTAGGAAAGAGAAGTACAAAATGAGATTCTTGTCCAGAAATAGTTTTGATTTCCTACTCTGCTCCAAGGGGCTGAGGATGAAGGGGGAAAGGCAATGATGGTTGAGCATTATAGTATGGCTAAATGTGAAGGTCTTCTGGGGAGAAAAGAGTGCATGCAGGGTGAAGCCACACAATTGGGTGCAGGGGCAGAGCACACTTATGTGTATGTGCATTAGGCATGGCTTGAGCCTCGGCAGCTACCTCTCTGTGCCAGCACTATTTGTTACTTGCTTTGAGATAAAGGGAGCTGTGCGAGGCTATCATGGGCCGATCTCCATATAGGGGCTGGGGAAGGATCCAATGGTGACAATGGGGCTGCCTATGACATGGGTGCCACTGCTGGGGGGCATGGCATGGTACAAGGGGGGCAGGGAGGCTGCCCCTGCTCCCTGGGCTTGGAGTTGAGCAGAGGGAAATAGCTGGGTCTGAAGAGGACAAGGCAAAGTCTGAGTCTGAGTCAGAGGACTAACCTAGAAGGAAGGTAGACTGCCAGACCCAGCACTGAAGTTGTTCAGGAAAAAAAAATGTCAGCAGCTCTTTAACAAGTATCTTTCATAAGGATGATGCTGCACAAGCTGCATCACTGAGAGCACTTACATATGTTGCTGTCATTAGTTTATGCATTTGCCTTTCAGAGATTCAGTGAGCTGTATGGTACATAGGTCTGAACTTGAAAAATGGTAAGCACCCTCATCCCATGGTTGACAGCTCAGAAGGTTCTGTTTCCTCCACAGCATCAGACTGCTGCCACAGAGTGGTGTCAGCAGAATTGGAGCCGAGGGTTTTGAAGGAGGTGAATTACATTCTTCCAGGAAACATGAATCTATGTGACCAGTGTAGAATCATTAAAAGCATTAACTCACAATTTTTCTATGCAGAGTCCTAAATCACAGAACAAGGTCCAAAAATTTTAGGTTAATTAGGCAATGGTATGGTCAGGTGTTTCCAGATTAACCTGCCTACACTCCCTTGCATACACCTAGGCATGCAGGTAGGAGTATAGCCTCTGTTCGGAGATGGACCTTTGAACACATAGTCATCAGACTTACAAATTGAGCTGCACTAAGTATTAATCCCCTTTCTCAGCTAGCTTTATGCTTTATTGAAGTGTCATATTATATATTTAAATGACATGTACTAATGGGAGTGATCCTCCTTCCTGCACCCTTCAGGACATTTCACTGCTGCAGTCAGATTATCCCTATTTGCCATTCACTGAGTCTTCTGTTCTGTGTGCTTCTGAGCCTTGCCTTGGCCACAGCCTCACATTCTATTTCAGTCACATCACATCTGTGCCACAGGTCAGCCAAGGTATGGGTGGCTTTGCACAGTGCACATCTCCACGCTGCATTTCAGGGAGCCAGTGCCACCCCAGCACTCATGAAGGTGGGAGATGGGAGCACATCAACTCAGAGTTGTAGATCCTCGTGGTGAACTAAGTCCTTCCTGGAGGTCTTTATTGCACAACACTCCTATGATTAAAGCTTCCATGCTCTCAAAAGGAAATTAATATTTTGCAGGCAACATAAGGAAGAATTTGGGAACTTAGGAGGCTAGCAAGGAAAGAATGCACAAGCATGTAATTGGGGGAAAGATGAAATCCTTCAAAAACCTCTTTGTGAGAGAATGAGATGAGCAAAATGGTTAAAGTTAACAGCAAAATCACTGCAAGTTGTAGCAGCAGGAAGAAATAATTTACAGATTTCATATGGATACGTCAGTAATCTTCATTTAGAGAACATAAGGTGATTATACTAAAAAGTGTTTTGAAGATTTTGAATTGCCATCATTAATTCTGAAGGCAATGACTGCTTTTTCAGATCTCAGAATCTTGGGTTTTCCAATATTTATTTGGCAAAGTCTCTTTTAAAATAGGCCTATGCATTAGGAAAAGATCTAGGAGGCATCTTGGTGTGTATCTTGAATCACATTTAAACATTCTGGGTTAAAAGAAACAAAGCACTTTGTGGATATTATTTTTTTTCAGGAAAAATTAAAACTCTGTGTTAGGTTGACCTGCTTTACATCTGTTCCTCTCCTCTTACCAGTATGACTGTCAAGACAAAAACTCAGAATGCACAAAGCTCTAATGAGTTATTGTAACCTCAAACACTGTCTCAGGAACAACCTGTATAAAAGATGTATCTGTTGTGTGAAACCCTATTATGAAGTGTGCTCAGTACCACAATACTTAACATGATGTATTATCCTTGGCAATACTGCTGCACATAGTTGTGCCAACACAATATTGAAAACAAAGAGAAGAAAACTTGTCCAATTATCTGATAACTGAAACCAATTGCTGATATTTGAGTTGAAGTGTAGTGTATGGGAAACCTTCCCATAAAACTAAAGCTTTAAAGAATATTCACACATTACTCATTTTTTTAACCAGCTATACTTGAAACATGGCTTAATTTTGTAAGATTTAGAGAACTTGTGCAATGCTTATGATGTTTCAACAGCTAATTTCTCATGTATCACATTAAAAAACAGAAGCTGAAAATCCTATTATTCATCTTTTTTATTTTTATGTAAAAGATAACTCATACTTTCAGTGGAGTGCAGGAGCACAACACATGTAATTCGAACTCTGTAGTTTCTAACTGTGGTAATTATTTAGGCACAGTAACAGCTCCTTTCTTAAAATAGTCCATAACATATTGGCTAGAAAGACCGAGGAGGAGGAGCTCAAGCATTTGCTTCATCTTCTTCATAATAAATATCATTGTACTGCTCAAATTTTAATGAGCTTTAATAGTATCACTTGAAGGAAGGGTGTTTCCTCCCTTCACAGAAACTGCTTTGTCTGTACAGAAGTGTCCTATTCCTCCTCCAACAAACTGAGGCTTTGGTGAATTTCAGGAATGAAAAAAAAAGCTGAACACACTGGGAAAGTTTTCCTGAAAGATCTAAAGATTTCTTCCTGTGATGATCCTGTGATGTGGCACATGAAAATCTTATTAAAATACATTCTATTTACTAAATCTCATTTTGAAATAGAGGAAGAAAAGAAACATTGAATAAATTATAGTAGAAGAGAGGAACTGATCGCAGATTGGCTCATATTGCTTTTAACTTAGGATGGTAGACCATGTAATCATGGGTGTAATATATTTTACACAGCATTCAAATGAAATTCTAATTAATCAGAAATATTAGTCAGAAAGAACAGAGGCAGCATATTGAAAACAAAAACCTTCAAAATGAAGTTAGTTTAAGGCGTCTGAAGTATGTCTGAAAGATTATAGCAATTAATTTCAACATAAGAAAATGGAAATGTATATAAATAGCTGCCTGTTGACATTTCTTATAATGGAAGTCATTATAAGAAATGGAAGGGCAATAGAAGGGGAAATTATCTTTTTTCTTAGTGTTATCCTGTGGAGCTCACAGCTGGAAGACAGTAGTGCAATCAAGATCTGGCAGGAATTCAGTTCAACTCAGAAAAAACATCTGAAGAGAGGCAAAATAAGGAGCTTCATGAAACAAATCATCAGCTAAGAACACAGGGAACTGTTAGTTTGGAGAGGTGTTTTTCATTTGGAAGATCTATTGCTCCTTCCACTAAAGTACTTACCCCTAGTCTTTCTTAGAGGCAGGATGCTGGACATGAAAGGACATCAGGCAAACTCTGTGTCAGTTCCTATTGCCCTCCATCCTTGAAAAAGCCATTCGATATAGAGCAGATTTGAGTGGGAAAAAGGGCCAAGTTAACTTAGAAAATTTTGGCCTGCTGTACATGTGAGACATAAATACTCTGTTGCCATGGCTGGAGGTTTGGAAGGCCTCAGACTGACAGGAGACATCATGCTGTCACATGCCAGCTAGTTGGAAAACAGATGGGAAGTCACCACAAAACAAATTACTATTCATGAAGCAAAACCCCAAAACAAAGCCTGTCCTTCAGGTCCCAGTGGCCCAGCAGGATGCAGCAATGTTTAGGATGCAGGGGCATCAGCTGCACAGCTGGAGGACTTCAGCCTAATGGCCATCTCTCATTTGCATGTGCAGGGTTGGATTTTAGGCAGAGTTCAGGGCACAGAGTCCTGCCAGTAGACACAGCACTTCTTCAAGGCCATAGAGAGAAAGGGTATGCATGGCAGGCTTAGAAGCAGGGGCATTATGAACCAAGTGACAGATAGGCACAGAATCCACTCACTCTCATAAAAAAAAAAGCCAGTTCATTTTCTGACATGGTATACGGAGGTTTCAGACTCTTAGGTGCTTGTGCTTCCTTGGCTTATTCAGACCTGTGATAGGAAAATGCTTGCCCATAAATGTGTCACCATTTCCAAGAGTCTACAAGACAGCAGCCTTCACATACAACCTTTCACCAGCTAAACAGGTATACAGATCCACCTTGGCAAAGTCTCAACTACAGCATCATTGCTTAATCAACTGTACTTCAGCTTTAATCTCAGCTTTTTCTGGGGTCTTTCCAAGATTAATATCTATCTTCTTTTTCCCAGGGTAGAAATACTCTAACTGATACACAGTCTAAGCAGTGTGATCTCCTTTTCCTGCAGCTGGACAGCAGGAAGTGGTAATGCTCAGACAGTCCTATCTGCTGAGCTGAAAAATCCTATGACCTATAGTTGTTGATTTGGAGCCTTTTGGGCATTCTTTCTGCACAGAGTACCCAAATATTTCTAGCCAGGGGCTAGCATGTCCATGAAGCAAGACAAATGAGACAACAAGCATTTTTTTTCTGCTGGCAGGTTATGTGCAAGACTTAATGAATGTGGTAACAGGAATAAAAATAGTAGCGGAAATATCACATACAGGAATAAGAGGGAGGATTCCTGCCTGAGCATCCCCATTTCTGTGTGCTAAAAAAGTGAATGAGGGAGGTCCCCTCAGCAGATATCTTCAAGCACAGGTCTGCAAAGTCAGCTATCACTAAGAGAGCACAGAAGTTCCTGGACAGTTGCTGGAAAGGTCCTCTGTCTCCTGTGCAAGTTATGATGGATGGCGGTAAGGAAATTATCATATACCAGGGATCACACAGACCATTAAGGCTGTTCTCTGGACTACCTCAGATTCATCTGTTTGAAGATGCTTCTGAGTCCAGAAGAATTACCAGACTAACTGTGAAGGAGGAGTTAACATGCATGTAGCTACAAAGAAGGGCACGAGGGTTATCATCAATGAATACACTCACTATAAATATTTAGACAAAGACAACCATGGATCAGATATGCCAGTGGGGGATTTTGGAGTAGGTGATGTCTTTCTTATTATATGCTCCCTAGATGTTCCTCTGAGGAAAACTAGACACTGAAGAGACTGATGGTCTTGCAGTGAGTGGGTTAGGGAAAAAGAAATGGACTATGTGACAGGCTCAGCTGCTGAAGACGGAGCCTAAAGTGTGATATTGCCCAGTCCTTGCCTGGAAGTTTTATGCAGTGTACATGCTTTTGATCTTTTTTCTTATGCACTGCAAAAAAGTTTTGCAGCTGAACACCTGTACATTTGGTCTTGCCCTTAGCCTTGGTGAGGCCAGGACTCAAGTTCAGAGGTGCTCCTCACTGAGACAACTCTCCAAACTATTTGGAGACCAGCAGCCCATGGGCTAATTGCAGCTTTTGATATTTCTTTTCCTTGCTTATCTGTACAAATAAACAGTTCTACAAAGAATTTGAACAGCAGAGAACTTGTAATTTCAGAAGGAAGATACAAAGCTATCTCATCCTCAGTGCTGAGGATACAGACTGAATTAATGTAAATAGAGATGCAATTAAAACTGCAGGATCAGAGTATCTCCTGTTGTTCAGAATGTTAACAGAACAAATGTTCTCACTTGAGTATCAAAATGCTGAGATCAAAACCTGATCTTTATGTAACCTGGTGCTTACTGTTCTACCAGAAACTCATTTAGCTCAGTGTTGTTGTGGGATGTTGTAGAACCTGCAGCAACTAATGTTTTATTTAATCTGAATTTTAAACATAAAGCAATATGGATTTATAGCTCAGTTGGGAGAGCATTGCGCTCCTAATCTGAGGGTCAGGGGTTCGAGTCCCTGTCCAGGTATGAGGCTTGTCAGAGTTGGGCTGATGGCTGGACTAGATGATCTGAAAGGTCCCTTCCAACCTAGATGACTATGACTATGAAAATTTGCTGTTGCTTGCAGTAAATCTTTAAAAAGCTACAAACATAACAAAACAAAGCTAACAAACAGATGATAGCTATCATTGCCTTACAGTTTCTCATTACCATTGATGGTTGATTTACTTGAAAACAAGACCACAGATTTCCCTGAATTGAATTTGGGTTCACTTGCAAGACAGAGAATTTTTTTCTACATAATTTAGAACTCTTGAAAAATAAAAAAGCACGTAAAGCACTGGGGGAAGCTCCAAAATGCTACAGGAGTCATATGGTTAATGCAAAAATTTAATAAGAGCCTGAGCTGTGTGAGTTGGCTGGCAGATCATGGCAGCAGATTGCGGTAGCAAGGCTTCAGTGCAGAGAGCCCTAGATAACCAAGAAAAATTTCAGAAATAGTGCTATGGGGCAGCAGAGCTTCCAAAGGAGGACAGAGAAAGGCAGACATGAGACTCAATCTCCTTTTTAGTTGCGCAAATGGAAGTACTACCTTGGGTCTCTCTCTGCATCCACTGTGGTTCTTACTCCCTCTCAGTACCTTCTCTGAGCTACATTCCCTGCTTCAGGATCCCTTTGGGTGTATGACTTTTCAAAGACTCCAGGATATACTAAATATGTACTAAATATAGACAGAGGCCCAGTCTGCCTGGTGATGACAGAATGACAGTTCGGCACCTCCTCACATGTCCTACTCCAGTCCTCACAAGTGGCCTGTAGTCAGGGTCTTGCCCTCTGCACAGCTGAGAGGTATCATTGTACTAGAAGAGGACAAGGAGACTCCACCTCATCAGGGAGGTTTCGGATTTTGCAGTAACCCCAGGGCATTTGGCCTTGACTACAGAAAGCATAGCTCCTCTTACCTTATACCTGATTATCTACCACTCTTTCCAGTGTCTGGTTTGCTGTCCTATAAGCCTATTATGTATTTGTGCCCAGGAGCTTGTTCTTCCCCTTGGCCTTTTAGTTACACATGCTGCTTGCCCCCTGCAAATCTCACAGAACCCTCCAAAGAACTGTATACCAGCAGCCCATCCCTCTTTCACTCTTCAGTCTTTATGTCAGTTGCAAATTCTGTTTGCAATGGTACTACATTTTTTTCAGGATATAGATTGAATTCTAAAATGGCACAGGCTGCAGTGGAAGTAAATTTAACTGGTAATTGCTCACATGGAATCACATTTGTGACATATTAAGTGGACCATTTAATCTATTCCATGCAATGTTGTGCTATTGATGCTTAAATATCTTATTAAATCAAGAGCACTCAAAATCTCAAAAAATCCAGCAGCCTGTGTTGTGAAGCCTCCATATATCTTGTCTTAAATTTTATTGCCACCACTCTAGAATCATAGAATCATAG
>VZTY01002542.1:0-16536 GCA_013400935.1 Turnix velox | reverse complement strand
GTCAGGCATGATTTGCCGCTGGTGAAGCTATGTTGGTTGCCTCCAATCACCTCTGTGTGATCCTCCATATGTTTTTGCAGCACCTTGAGGAAGATCTGCTTCATTATTTTGCCAGGCAGAGAGGTGAGACTGACTGGCCTGTGGTTTCCTAGATCTTCTTTCGTTCCCTTTTTGAATATGGGTGTTATGTTCCCCCTTCTCCAATCATTGTGAACTTCACCAGTCTGCCATGACCTTTCAAATAACTATTGCAAAATACGGGTTTTTTTGTACCTTATCTTTTTTTTTTCCTACCTGTATGAATAAGTGTCAACTTTCTTCCTGACCTTGATCATCTTTTGACATTTTTAAAACACCTGTCACCTAATAAGGAATTCATTAGCAGCTGTAACTATGATTTATTGTCATTATGTTTTTGCTGAGCTTTTTTTTTTTAATTCATGCTAATTGGAATGAGAAAGAAAAGGTGATCTTGGGTAACTATCTGTAAATCGATTATAAAGTATAGCTTATTATTTGGTTTTGTACTGTAAAAATTACTATCAGTTTCATGACCATTCTTAGAATACTGTTGAAACAGTGAATGTTGAAACATTCCTAGAAAAAAAAAATTACTTCTGAAAATGTAACTGTGGTCTTTCCACATATCATCAGTATGAATTCTTGTATCTTTATTCCACACTGACAAAATCAAAGTAGTGAAGTTAACTGCCTTCCCCCAGGTACAAGCACAGTTTCATAATTAACTTTTGCATAGGGAAGGGAACCTGTCCTAGAAAGTGCAGTGCTGACACAAGTTTTTGCTAATACCTTGGCTCCTTGGTACCGTGCTGGCTAGAAGATGGATCTGTTAAGTGTTTTCTTAGGACAAAATGTTAATGTGATTCTTTTCAGTAATCTGGAATTGTACCTTGGCATTATTTGTGATGAAGTATAAATATGACTCAATAAGAGTAAACTTTAGTGGAGCTACTATGTTTATTTTCCTTTGCTGAAAAAATGTAGTTAAGAATACTTGACTATTACTGTGCTAACTCTGCGATCTATCTTCAAAACCAATTTCACAGGGGACAAGCTTGCAGGCCTAGAGTTAGATAACTCCCATCAGGCTCAAGATCTTCTTTTATGCACAGATTGATAAACAGATGCTGTTTGAGCTGAATCTGGAGAGAAGATGAATGTCCTCTTCATGAAATTGTGTTACATCATTGTAGAAGTTTCAAAACACTTCTGTTAGGATGTTGCACTTCTGTATATTAACTTGACAAAGATTTTTCTCAGCTTGTACAGAATGTCAGTTATAATTTGATCAGCAGATCCAAACCTATTTACGCTATCTATTGTCTCATCCTTAGTTGTAATGTAAATTTCTATGGCTTTTTTTTCTTTTCTTTTTGGCATATTCAGATGCTTTAACTGTACAACTCAGGAATCCCCTGATTTCTCACATTCTTCATCTTTTCAGATTTGTTTCTTCGTATTCCTATTATCTATCTGGTTTTGATTCATCTTTTTGGCAGAGAAATTTTTATAAAACTAGTGGGGGACAGGTTGCTGCTAGGTGATCTGCAGAGGTTTTTGAGATGCTCAGCAAACAGTAGATGTGGGTGTGTGGAAGAGTCATCAGACATTGAGGAGCTCAGAAAGTAGGGCAAGCATTGTAGCAAGAGGAACTGAAATACAATGCAGCTGGAAAAAGAATGAAGACTAAACTGGCAAAAATATTACAAATGTTGTGAAAAAGGGATAAAGAAAAACGTGAAGTTAAACTGTGTAGTGTACATTCAGTATGTGATTATTCCTTCATGTTCACATAGCTGCATAATACATGGCACTTAGCTATCCTAAACATACTAATTTTGAGCATCTTAGATGCAAGAAGAGGACAAATTATGCTTTATTTAACAGCATTTTTCCATTCTCCTCTGCTTAAAAAACACATATGGAACCATAATGACAACTATCATGTGCTGAACCTGTAACTTTCTAAAAAAAAAACATGTCAGCATTCGCGTCCTTGAGCTCTCACCACCTTGAGGTCAACCCCATTTCCCAAGGATTGTGAGTTCTGTGAGACCACAATCATGACTAAAGTGCATTAATTTTCCACTTCTGTCACTTTGAGTTTATTATTGATTACACTTTACCATTACTGGATCTGAAAACAGCTGTAACATCTTTACACTTCAATGATATTTAAATACTAATAACATATAGACATTTTAATAAAAGCCCAAGCAGTACAGACTTTATGTAATTCTGAGACAATGCCTCACTCATGCTAGTAGAAATCATTTGTATCTTTATATTGCAAAGTAATTTTTACATACAAGACTGTATGTATATGCTGAGTCCAAAGGTGATATAGGTTCTTTGAGAGTAGATTTATCAGCTCATAAATACATACTACAACAACTTTTACAACTTAATTCTCCATACCTAGAGGAAATCCTGAAAAATACTGCTCATAACTGGTAATTATGGTCCTCTTCGTAATTTTCCTTGTAAA
The DNA here is from genome assembly GCA_013400935.1 of Turnix velox. Taxonomy (NCBI): domain Eukaryota; kingdom Metazoa; phylum Chordata; class Aves; order Charadriiformes; family Turnicidae; genus Turnix; species Turnix velox. The sequence continues at coordinate 14,027 of VZTY01002542.1, read as the reverse complement.
GTATTCTTGTTGAAATAAGCTGTGTTGTACCCCGCCTAAATATTTAATTCTTTTCAATGAGAGTGCTTAACTTGGTTATGTTAACAATCATAATCTCTGCCTCCAGTGACCATTCCTCATACCTCCAGTGACAGTAAAATAAAATAAAATAGAGAAACTGAACAAAGGAAAATGAAGCTGTAATACCAAAACCATACGCAAAGATGATCCTTTTGATTCTATGTGACAGAAAAAGATTTTATTTGTAGCAGTAATGCATAAATTAGCTCTCTGAATGGTGAGATAGCAATATTGAAAGCAAATACTGACAACAGTGAAGATTTAAGTTTGCACTTCATAATTTAGGATGTTTAATATATCAGTAGGTTGAGACTATTGTTCAATACATTTTAATTAAAGTAACTTCGTAGTTTGCTGCCTCATGACCTGATGCTAGATCTGATTTATTCTTTGTGGAGGAGGGATTAAGCACTTCTTACATGCAGTACATTTGCAGAGTGAAAATGAGTATTTTCCTTCTTGATAAGAAACAATTCATCTCACCATTACTGGCCAACGTATTACCTTCACAAGTCAATATTTTCCAGTGATACTGCATGAAAAGGCTGCACTGCTGACGTGATAAGACTCTGTTTGTTTAAGCTATATATAATCAAAGAATAAAATGGGGAAATTTGAACACACAAGAGAGGTGGTTTGGATGAAGCACTGTAAGTGCTATCTTCAGTATTGGTTTAATTGGAGAATAAGGGGATGTAAGACATTTTTTCTGTTATGGTGAAAAATATCGTAACAACTCTGGAAATGCTCTTAATAGCAAAAATATATTTTGTCCTGGTTCTTGACCCTCCCTTCAAAATGAAATCTAGAGTGCTTGCTTTGTTTACTCTGAATTGGCCCCAGGGCATATTACCACAAGGAATAAGGGAAAACTGCTCTTAAATCTAGAGCAAGAAATCTTCATTGGCAATTCATGTGAATAGCCAGTATGAAAATTAGTAAGTTAAAGGGCTACTGCATAAATGGAAATAGGAAGAAGGAGGAGAGAAGCATCTCATGAAAGGGGACAGGCCACATATTTGAGTGCTCAGGGCAAATCTGTTTGGATGTTTAACTTATGCCCCAAGGTACTTTGGCTGAATTAATGAAACAATTTCCACTAACTCTGAGAACATACAGACAGATTTGAGACCATTTTCAGCAAGTATAGTTTTCCTGAAGTCACTATGCTTCTGTCGGGTTGCAGATAAGCATTACTAGATTTTCTAAGCCATTTTTAAGCATTACAAAATAACCCTGATAAAATTCAAATTGTGAGCTTTTCTCTTTCCTCTGCTTTCCCTTTTTCTGATCCCCTAATTTTTGTTCTAGGCTTCTGTGGGTCTTGGTTCAAAACAGTGAACCTTATTCCTGCTGCTTCTTGTAGGGACATTCCAAGTAAATTTCCATTTTTCTTCAGTTCACCTAACTTTTTTTTTTTTTAAATTCAGCGCACTCTCTTGCCAACCACTCTTTCCTTTCTAATGGACCATATCATAATCAAAATTACAAATCTGCTAAAAGCAAAGTTAATGCAGGACTAGGCAGATAATGTGTAATAATTTTGGCTAATAGGTCACAAGAGGCAGTAACTATGGATAGTATGAGATACAACAAACTTTTCCAGCATTGCAAAAGCCACTGAATGTATTTCTCCTATCTCTTCTACTTTATTTCAATATGTTAATTTATCCTTTTATGGCCTTACAGCTGTTGTCACATTAAAAATTTATCTGCAGTTTACTAAGCTAGCAGTAGATTTCACAGAGAGGAAACAAACAGAATTAAAATCAGAATATTCATTGGAAATAATATACCTCTCCATATGAAACTACGGTGTCTCAAATACATACAAACATACCTACGTTCATGAATGAGTGCATGTTTGCTTTTGTGAAGGACCATCTGCTCTCCAGGGTGATGACATGTCTTTAGGAAGCTGTTCAGCATTCATTTCTTCTCTGCCTATTAATTGATGGAAAAGTATCAAGCAAAACAAAGGAGGCTTGCTTCTAATTATGCATTATTATGAATTTCAAATGCAAAGTCAGAATTGTAGCTATATTAAATGGGCAAAATTCTTTGAGAGGTTTGTAAGAGTGTATAATTTCAAAGAATTTATTAAATCAAAGTAGAGAAAAAAAAATGGGATGGTTGGTTGTTCCAACCCAAACTATTCTATGATTCTATGATTCTTTTCAGTATTTTTTCTTCTTGGAATTACAGACTTCAGGTGTTTTTCAGAGATTTTTGTCTCATCTTTTGTAATGATTTGTGTTGCCATTTCATAGTACGGCAGTACAGTTGGATCTAAAATTTCAATCAAAATATTCTCAAGCTCTAAAGAGATATAAATATAGCTTTTTTTTCTTATCTCTACTCTGTACAGAATGTGGTTTAGTTCTGCTTAAAATAATCTGCTGGTATGGCTGCAAATCATTGAAAGATTGGAGCATATTAAGTATTTGCTGCACTATCAAAATTAAATCATTCTCTAAATTTTAGTATGTCTAAGAATTAACATTTAGCTACCAGAGTTCAGTAGCTTCACAGAATTTTTTACCTTTTTTTTTCTTTATTGCACTGCTTTTTTAGAGAAGACTGAAATTTGAAGAGGTTTTGTGTAATCTCACTGTTATTGTTTTCTACATTTTATTTCTTTTTTTCATGCCAAATTATTCCCTTGGAACTCAAGACTGCTTCCTGAGTCATGATAGTACTACTGATTAACACTTGAACTGTGTGATGTGCAGGTTCTGTAATAATCCATCTCAATCTTATCAACTGTTCTGTAATAATACGTCTTCTAGAAAGAGGGAAGTTTTGAAATGAGTAATTGGTGAGTGTGATGGTGTAACTAGTTCTGTTCCTCCTTTAGTCCAATTATCTGCAGATTTAAGGAAGTTTTTCTTTTGGTACCATGGAGAAAAAGTGGCCTTCTTCTTTAGCATGAATTTTAAAAGATCCCCTTAAAAGACTGACCATAGAAATTCTGGGCTTTTTTGCTTGTCTGTTTCTTTGTATTAGAAAGGTTTGGCAAATATTAATATTTGCTCTTGTACTACTTCATTAATCTGTAGCAAGGTTATTGAATGCAATCACCCAACTAAACCAGAGCTTGAGCAATTTACTTCATTATCTGAGTCAAGCAATAAATGTGAAAATTCATGTGGCTTATCACAAAACATATTACACCAGGAAAAATAGAGGAAAGGAAATTTAAAAATGCAACCACCAGCTTTTTGACACTGAATATTTAAGAAGTATTATTTGCAAATAACATGACTCTGTTGCTTTCTTCCTCCTTCAATGAATGTAGCAGCTCTGTTGGTCATCTAGCATGAAGTACTATAATGGTTGGTCTAATCAGTGTTCTAGCACCGATTAAAAATTGCTATATTTAGAAACAGGCATAAAATAACAGACTGACATGTGAAAGCTTAAGTCAGGTAGAAAAGATAACAATTTTGTCTTCCCTTCCCCCAGTGAAAAACAGAGTATTTTTTACAAAAATATTTTAAAGGACTTTTTTGGCAGAAAACCATTTCATCAGGCACTATCATCTGAGATGAGAAGACAGCAGTAAACTCTCTTTTCTTTCTATATGGGTAATACCTATGAAATATCAAGTCTATATGCTCTTCTGGAACTGCATGAAGTGCTGTAAACTTTAAATCTCTTGAGACTTAAGTTAGTTGGATTCTGTTTTTCTGTCTTTATGAAGGGGGTTTTGCTTATGCACCACCAAGAAAAGTTTGAAATCAATATATACAGTGCACTAAATTCTGAAAGATGTCAACTACTCAAATCCCAAACCAATGAAATTCCAGTAGCCCATAACTAAAATCAGAGATCATGAGTATTTCTGAACCTGTGTATTTTTTTCAGGACTTCCTGTATTTGTCTCTAGATATGAATATCCTGAGTTTATGTTTTGTCAAAGAAACTCAGCCTTTCAGATCTAGTCAGTTTATTATTATTTCTTGAGAAGAACTTATATTAAAACATTTCATTAAAGCATGCATATTGGTGAAAGTATCAGTTTTACATAACAAATGGGAACCTAGTAATTTTTATTGTTATTTAAAATAATGCATATGATAAAGGTCTTTCTTTTAAATCTTGGGACTGATTCTTTGCTTGATTTTCTTTTGACAACAGATATTGTTAAATGTGAACAGAGATTCCACTTATGATTCATAAAAATAGCACAGCTGGCAGCAGTCTTTCATGGGTATTCCATAAATTTGAAGTGAGTTATTTCTAGTACTAAGTCATAGCATGTGATTTCCACATCTTTCCATGCTGCCATGATGTTTGGCATTTCAAAGCATGCTTTAGTCTGATTATTAGCATATTTCTTTATTGGTTCATAAAAGATGGAATATATGGTGAATATTTGGGACTTTCTACAGCGGTTTCTGCTACAACAGCATTCTTGGAATTTGAATGAGTCGCTGGGCCACTAAATAGTTGTATAATACACCGTATTTTTTTGCTGTTGGTTTCTAAGTCAAATATAAATGAATTACATGTAGATTAGGCCATGGAGAGATTCTCACAGTCCAAGAAATTCCTGAAACAAGGTATTTCAGTATACACTGCACCCTTCTACCCTGTGGAGACCTGCGTAGTACAGCACAGTGTTTTCCTTTGAGACTTGTATGCTGGTTATCCAGTATTAGTGAATTGAACAAGATGAGCTTTGCGTTGATTTCTTGAGTGTGGAGCCTAAAGATAATTTACAGTCATTATAATACTATGGACAAAAGTGTAAATCCAGTGGTTTGCAGAAACAACAGCAGTTGTTCTTGGAGGCAGTATAAGAGTAATGCAAATATTCTTTTATTTCAAAGATATAGGAAGGAATACTTTGAGTTTGTACTATTACCCTGTATTGGTGCCAGGTAATTCTGCATGCTCTGCATTAAGGACTCACATGTTACAGAAGCTGATTTTGTCAAGGTCTTGGCTTTCTGAAGTTGCACATTTATATTGAAGTTGCTTATTCTGGTTTATGTGCAAATATGGTAAGATTACTAATACCATTGTACTACTTTCTGTTTCAGCTTTTCTCTTTCATGAATAATTTTTGTGTAAATGTTTCAATTTAATTATTTTTGGAAGTGAACGAATGGCCTTAGGAAAAGCAAAAGTTTAATTAATTTGCACTTACATAATGTTACATGTCTGAAATGGAATTTCAAATAACATTGACAACATAGAGATGAGATAATAGTACCTGCAAAATAAGCAAAAAGAACAAAAATTAAATCCAGATGCAAAAATAGATTTCAATTATTCTTGAAAATTATTAGAGACCTATGTTTTCCCACTGGATTTGTATAAAATTATAGGAATAGCACAGACTTAAGAAAGACAGTAAATATAGCTAAAATGGTAACAAACAGGGTTGTTTGCGGTAAGATCTTGTTATGAAACAAGTAGGTGATAATCATCTGTCTGGCTTTATTGTGCCTGTTTCTTTTAAGTCACTTTCACACCATCTTCCTTTGCTTATTGCCTTCTGGCTATTATCAATCAATCTGAAAAAGTTATAACTTCATGCAAGTTAAGTTCCATTTCTGTTTTTTCAGACAATTTGGAATGCCCTCTTTTATGTTGAGTATCACCTACAAACATGATCCCTTGTTCCCCATTGGAAGTCAAAGGCTGAACTATAAATAACTGAAATGAGAGCAGGATTTTAGCCACAGTCTGTACCCATATCTTGTAATTTTCCTGTGTTTTGCTTTGGTTTTTTTATCATTGTCTCATTTTTAATATATTCGTAGTTGGTTTTACCTACTTTGTACTCTGGTTTTACATGCTGAGATACCCCTTAAAAGGTTTAGACACTACTAAAAGAATCTGGAGGACCAGGAGACTATTTAATGAAAAATTTTCATTTTGTTCTATGTTTATGTTATTGAAGAAGCCATATGCTGCGGGTGACAACAACACCCCTAACAAAAGCTACACCTATAAATACACTCTCTCAAATATGTGGTTTCCTGCCATTCCATATAATATTGCAGATAGACTTTGTCAATCTCATAAACAGTTACGAAGACTGAGATAAGAATGGGCTTCATTTTGAAATGTTTATAAAAATCATAATTTTCATAAAATACAACTCAAATTTCAGGTTTTCAGCTTATTGATACTTTTCTTAGCTCACAAAAATCAAATTGTCTTTTGGAAGTACAGTGATATATTGAGACCAAACCTAGGCAGGAGGGCTTTTTGGTAAGTCATTTAAACATTCTAAAAACTTCTAAAACTTTTACCAGTGACCAGGTTTAGCTTAATTTACGGTAATGTAGTCCTACCATATGAATGTTTGACTTTATTTTTGTCTTTGCACTTGACTCATACATTGTTTTCAGCATTGAATTGGTTTCCATCTCTGAAATAGGTACTTTTCTCCACCATTGTGAAGTACATATGCATCTTTCATGATTTCTTTTTCAGTCTATCAGAAAAGTAGTTAATTTTTGATCTGAAAACCATTGTATGCCAAGCTTAAGCAAACATTTTAGATTACAGTCAGTTACATAATGTCTTAAATGTATAGTTGGTGGTTTCTTCAATGGGGTGAAATAAAGGCTGGAGCTTAGTGGTACAGGGAGTCTTTGTGGATTAATTTGGTAAAAGGGTGAGAAGGCTTTTTTCTTTCTGAACTTCTGAAGACTTTAGAGAGTCTATTTATGAAAACAGTGAAATTACATCTTCTCTAAATAGAAATGTTTTCATTCCTCTTATTTCTATCCTACACTAGGCAACAATTTTATTCTGTGATTACACACGCAGTGCTATGGGATGCAAATTAATATGCATTTGTCAGTAAATCAGTAGGTGCTAGCAGTAGATTACCTGTCTAACTCTTGTATTAAGAGAAAGCAAATTTCAAGAAAAGTCTGCAGAAAAAAATTCTGCCTTTTTCAATGGACAGTCTTGTCCATTGCAACAGACAAGGAAAATGTTCTTAATATAATATATGCTTTTTCATGAAGAAACTTTAAAACTTACCTCCCGTTTACTATCATTCCAAATGGAGCAAGAGAAAGAAAGTGCCATAATTGTTCCAAAAATAATCCCATGCTTCGAACTTTAAAATATCATTGCAGTTAATGTCGGTAATTTGTATTTTCTTTATCTCTGCTTAGTAGAAACAAGACTGATTTCTCTTTGGCTTTGTAAGACAGACTTACTCGACAATGCATGTAAAGAAGAGGACAACAAAGTGACTTAGTGGTAATAGCAATGAGACACAAACATTTGGTCATTTGGTATCACATACATAAAGTTTGCAAACCAAATAGAACTGTAATAATGGTAGTCAGTATCCCTTCCAGCATTTGTCCCATTATGGCAAAGAAGCTGAGGAGTTGTGAGTATGCTGTATGGATGTCTTCTAGGTTGGTAGTGAGCTGTGGTGGACCACCACTGGAAGTCAGGAAAGCTCCCAGGCCATACGGTATCAAAAAAATATTAGATCACATGAAATATGCCTGTTAATAACAGGACTTTTCTTGTGATACTCTGTCTTTGGACAACTTGTGAGCAGTTAGCTTCCTATTCTTCAGAAAATTTGTGGTTTGCTTTGAGTTAAGAGGGAGGTCATCTTAGCAGAAAAAGAGGACAGCCCACGTAGCAGAAAAATGGATGAGAAACCATTATCATAACAAAATTGTCATGATGAAATAAAAAGTGAAGAACTGAGAAAAGTATGAGTAATAGGCATGAGATCTCACTGAAGGCTTAATGACGAACAAGAGGGAAAAAAATTAGTTGGAGAAAAATATTTCTATGTTCACAGTAGTATGCATCATTCCAAAACTGTTACACAAATTAAAAACTGTAGTGTCTTTGCTTTTTCCTAGTATTCCCCCATAAAATTAGAGATTTTGTCTTTATCCTATTTGGTTTTAAATTATCAACTGCACCAAAAAGAAAACAAGGAAACATGCTTTACCTGAAATTTTTAAGGAGGAGATGCAACAAATTACTTCCAAAGGTCTCCTCAAAATAAATTTCCCTGTGAAAATATCATAATCTTTTCTCCAATTCCTTTGCCCCTCTCTGTGAAGTATTTGGACATCTCTGGTAACTTCTGCTACACTTATAACAGTAAGCTTTTTTTTTAAACTTATGATGTTATATATATTATGTTACGGAATGGATACCACTAAATGTCATTCTAAAGATAATGGATTGTAGCTAGAAAAAGGTAAAAAAAGTAATACAGAAACCATATTTTACATACTGTCCAAATTCCAAATTAATATAATAATGTAATAATTACTAGAAAATTATAATTATTATAATAATAAATGATGTATTGAAACAATTTTGATCTAAGATTTTGCCCAGATTTATAAAGCAAAAGGGATAAAAGATGTTTTGTGCCCATGGGTTTGCTAAAATCACCACCAAAACTATAATGAAAGAAAAATAACAATACCGCCTCTGTTGATCTATTCCTCACAGGGAGAAAATATTTTCTTCACAAAGTCACAGAAAGACTGAATGTGATGAGACCTTTTGACATTATCTCATTCAGTTTCCCTGCCTGAAGCAAGGCCAGCTGGATCATGTTGCCCAGTAGTGTATCCAGACAAGTTTTGCATATCTCCAGAGATGGAGACTCCATGACTTTCCCGGGCTACAGGTTGTTGTGTTCAGACACCCTCAGAGTGAATAATTTTCATGGATATAGATGAAACTATGAGTGTTTTACTTTATTCTCATTATCTGTAGTCCCATCAGTGGCACCACTTTTGGAGCCTAGTTCTTGCATTGTTCCCTCTCATCACATATTTATACACAGATAAGGTCCCTGAGAGCCTTTTCTTCTCCAGGCTGAACAGTTCCAGGTCTCTCAGACACGCTCCAGCTTCTTTATCCTTTTTGTGACCTTCTACTGGACTTACTTCAGTAAATTTACATCTTTCATGGACTGAGGAGACCCAAGTGGTACCCAGGCCTTGTCAGAGGGAAAGAATCACTTCCCTCAGCCTACTGCCCACACTTCTAATTTAGTTCAGGCAGCTTCTTTAGCCTTCTTTACTGCAAGCATGGCTCATTGTCAGCCCTACCAATAGTAGTGCAGGGGATTATTCCTACTCAGGTGCAGGCTTTGCATTGCCTTTTATTTTACTTTTTCCTGTAAATTAAAATTTCGTCTTACTAGGTATTTTTTTCTTCCTTACCGGTCATGGTGAGGTGTCATCTTTTTCATTAGAGTAATGAAGTTGTTTAATTTTGTGAATGTATGACTTCTAAAAAGGTAGTGCTGGGGTATATTCTTCTAGGAAGACTTTTAGAACAATCTTTTAGATGTGGAAAATCATGAATATAAAAAAATACTCAGAATTTGTAAAGTGTAAGCTCTGTAATTTTTAATCTGACATTCAGTCTGAGTTTCTCACATTTCTCACATCATAATTTCATTGATTAATAGCAGGGTAGTTTATTCTCTGAGCAAGGGTTAGGTGTGATGGCTTGTGAACTGCACAAAAATAATCAAATAGTAAAGACTTCAATCAATATGTGTTATAAACTGGTATTACAGTCAATGGAACATAATGGTTCTATCCAAAGAAGCTCAGGCTGATGTTTTGCTATGTTTTTCTTTTATTTCAGTTAAGATGATCAAAAGGAAAATTCTCTTTTTAATATTATTTATAGGATTTTCTAAAGAATGTTTAAAATTTTGAGGAGAAATTTTGTCTTCTAACACTTTCAAATGTGGACTTTGTGACTGCAGGTTGTTTTCCTCTTGTTTAAATTTTCTAATGAAGTTTTCAGTGTATGTTTCTCATTTTTAAATCTAGTCCAGAGACAATTATTTGTAGACTTTGTTGCATTGTTAGAACACAGGACGTATAAAGGGACTTGGCTTTCACAGGAAAGAAAAAAGAATTGTATCTTTTTTGGTGGTTACCTTGAAAAATTTAACAAACAGAGTCATGTTATCTATATTTGAATTTTTCCCAGAAGGAGTAAACTAAAGTTTCAGTAGGTGTCCTAGGTGAAACAAAGTTGGCTATGCCTGCTGGTTGAAGTCTAACCTTTTCTATTGCAGTCATGAATTTATGAAAACTTAAAAGCAATTGTGGTGTGCATGTAGTGGCACTGAGAACAAAGTTGCAAACCTTTATGAAAGAATGGACATCCTGTTTTGAGCAACGCATAGCAGCATAGCAGTGGCTACACTATTAGCAGAGATTAGACCAGCTTGGCTCACTTCTGTGAGTGTAGATTCTTTGCTTCTTTTTCCCTCTTGGTTCTTTGCTGCATTGAAATAATTGTAGTAGCAAAGCTTTCTGTTGGATCTCAGTTCATTCATCCAGAAAAAAACTTACCTCACAAAGATTTCTTTGTGCAGCGCTGCAAGTGTTGATGGATGATTGAGTTTCATTCTCTCCCAGGAGAGAATTAGAAATGTTAATGTATACCTTTTCAGATCTGGATGAGACTAAGTCAGGAAAAGGAGGAGGGTGATAGAGTGAGGAAGAAAGAGGAAGGAAAGGTTAGCCTTATTTCTGAAATGCCAAGCTGTGAACAGTATGCTTTTGCTCAACAGATGTAGTGAACAGTCTGGCATTTGGCTTGTTTGGAATGCAGAAGAGAATAACAAAGGAATTTGGGTATGTATTTGTGCTAATCAATAACATAGCGTCCTTCTTGCTCTACAGAGAGTCTTCAAGTAAACAGATGTAACACGAATAAGTGTGTTCTGCTGGTCATGATAGTATAACCTATCTTAGCTGAACCTTCAGAAATAAGAAGGTAGAAAATGTAAAATATTACAAATACCATATAGTGCTCTAATAAAACTGGTGAAACTAAGGATTTTAGTTGCCTTTTCTCTCTAGTGGCGACTACATTGATTTGTTGATTTACATTCTTTGACTTTTAATTCTGCTAATATTAAATGGTTTGATACGAGGAAACTACCAGAATGAAAATGGCCTGTCATACATAAGTCACATTTCTCACAGCTGACTTCTTTCTTCCCTGGAAGAATTCCCAGGAGAATTTCTGCATGTTCTGCACAGTTAGCTGTGCTCTTCTTTTCCCTGTCTTATCTAGAGTGACAATGGGTAAGGAGATCTCATAGTGCTGTCTTCCACTATAATCTACTAAAGTAGATCTGAAAATATGTGCTGCTGTAATATGTCAGTCATCTTTTCAAGCATTTTGTAAAATCTTGAGTCTTGATTTTTCTTAACTAGAAGAAGACACTCTAGAATATAGTGATTCTGGAGAATACTTTTCATTAAGCATATTGAGTACTTCTCACACAAGCATGTAGTATCCAAGCCATACATTCTTTCAGAAGCAGAACTGGTGAATTAAAATGAAGCCAGGAGTTATAATGCTGCTATTGAAGTATCACTTAAGGACAAAGATAGACATCTGTTAATTTTAATCTTATTTTTTTTATTACCTGTTCTGCCCTTGGTGTGTCTTCATTCAAGTCCATTATATTCTGACAAAGGCAACACAATTACTGGCAGGAATCATGCAGAGGGTAACAACAACAGGCATAAAATATACTAAGTAATATACTTCATAAAATTAAGTGAGAGCTGATTATGGCTGCAAGAGTATTTAAATTTTTATCATTTTCTATGTAGAAGGGGGAGACATGCTGAATATAAAAGTATTTGCTCTGTAAATACTCTGTCATATGAACAGCAGCAAAAAAAATTGTGCAGTGATTTTTCCATGTTCTAAGGCCTAAATTCGTCATAAGGAACTGCCTACTTATTACTGATTTCATGTCATTGCATACTACATTAGGTTAGGTGGAACTGCTGGAATACATGTAGTCCAGCTTGCTTCTCAAAGGGTCTGTGTTGCTTAGGGCCTTGTTCCACTAAATTTTGTGATTATCCATGTAAATGCCACAGCTTAGAGAGGCATTCTGTTACAGTGTTAGAAAGCCCTCACAAAGAAATTTTCCATTACCTTGAGTCCACAGCCCTATATTCTGTGGGAACATGGACCTCTGAGAAGAGACTGGCTTCATCTTCCTTACATCACCATTCCTCATCAGATGGCCATATCCAGCTGCAGAATCTCACTTTAACCTCTTTCCAAAGGCTGAAGTAACCCACATCTCTTATCCATATACTCCAGCCCTGGCCATTGTGCTATCTCTTCACTAGGCTCACTCAGGGAGAGTCGTGAGGCCAGACAAGGACCTTGCATTCATTATGTGATCTTACCAGTGCTGAGCAGTGGAGCAGGACCAGTGCCTGACCCTGGTGCTCTGCTTGTGCAATTGCAGCCCAAGCTGCACTGCTCCTTTGCTGCACAGCTGCATTTCTGCTCATGGAAATTTGCTGACATCCAGACCTGCTTCTGCTCAACCAGCTAAGCCCATCTGCAGGGCCAACTCCTTTCCAGGGCTTTGAGGAATTCCATACGATCATGTTCAGCTCATTTCTCCGAGTGATTCAAGTTCCTTTAGATAGTGGTGCTGCCCTCCAGCTTGCTGTTGACTCCCTCGCTGTAGTGCCCATCAGTTCCTTGCTAACAGTGCCTTCTGTTCCATTATGTAAATGATGAGAGCAATAAGCCTCTTTGGAGCTAGTTCTGGAGGGGTGCAGTCATTAATCAACCACTATTTGGACTTTGCATCACTGAATTCAGCTCTTTGAAGTCCTCTTTCCAGAGACTTTTCGTCTTGACTTGTTATACCCATATGCAGGATAAACTTTTAAGTATGCAGTGTGTCTGTGGGTACTCATGCCACAGGCCTTGATAAAGTCAATGTGTGCAACATCCACTGCTGATCCCTACACCCCCTGCCACTCGGCTCATCAGGGAAGCTGTTCAGAAAGTTGGTAGATTTCACATCTATAAAGGGTTGTGGCTAAAGATCTGTCTACCAAAATGACAGTCTGATTGCATCATGAGTGAGCAAAGCATTCCAGCTTGTTCTTGACAGAGAGGTAAGTATTTCATAAGCTGTATCACATGATAGCAATTGACAGGATTTCATCTCTTGACCATAAGAGGCAAATTTGTTTCTATAAACCCACAGATACATTTCTTAGGTAGAGCATTATGAATCAAGTTGAATTGGAACAAATTCTCAACCTAGATATCCGAAAATAAAAGTCTACTCTAGAAAAGTTCATATACCTCACAAGGTACTGTTAGGTCAATTGAGACTGACTAGTCTCAATTTCATTGTTCTAAAGCCTATTAAATTGTCTCCTTCTTGTGCTGGTTTTAGAAATAATGTCATTTTTAAGTCAGCCTGAACATGGAATTTTCTTTCCATTCTGTAAATGGGGTATATTTGCTGTGTTTATTCTGTATTGTGTTTGCCATTGGAGTACATCTATCTTTTTTATTACTTTGTTTATCCATTAAAGGGCAATAAGCTTCCCTTCACTTTGGATTGGATTATTAGGATTTCTTACTTCCCTGTCCATAAACACATCAGTGCACAGAGGCTCAGCACGATAAGTTTTCATACCCATGATCTTTATATCTGAATTCTGTATCTGGCATAAGTGGATAGACAACAGAACAATAAGAAAGACAGACTATATATATGATAATATCTTTGCTGATGAGTAAGGTGATCAGTGAAAAACAGGAAAACTGTGTCTGTATCTGTGCCTTAGGCTGTTACAGCTGAAAGCATTTGGCTGCAGGAAAAGTTACTGCAGCACCTCCAACGTTCCTTTTGTTTTTCTGGAAGGCAATTAACTGCTGCTGTCAGGCAAGTTCCAGGAAGAACCAGCACAGTGGCATTTTATTAATGATGTAAAAACTCTAATGGATTGTGCTATTTCATTAAACACAAAATCTTCTTGATTGCTAAGGGTACCTGTTTATTTACTGAATGTCCTGTCAGTTTTTGTATAACAGAAGTGAATGTACAAAAATATGTATTTAAAAACATATATGTCTAACATTTTCAAATGCTTATAAAAATTGGATCATAGAATCATAGA
>VZTY01002520.1:0-35365 GCA_013400935.1 Turnix velox | reverse complement strand
ATTCTATGATTCTATGATACTAGTATCAATGATTCTATGATTCTACATATAGAGTGTAAAGCACGCACATTGGGAATCCAGCAAAAGGCAACATTTGCTGAAATATTTTGAGGCATGTGTTTATGTGATTTTGTGGATATTTTTTTCACTAGTATTTATTGTGTATTCTTAGCTACCATGCTTAGAAGCTATACTATCATATTGTCCTGGGTTAGGCCTAAAATGTTTCCCCCGAATGACAGATGGCCCCCCCTCCTTTCACACAAGGGAGGAGAGGAAGTAATGAAGAGAAGCCAGGAAAAGTCCCAGCCTGGGATCAGTTCAGTCAGGACCTGGATGCTGCATCTGGAATCAGATTGGGGTCAAAGGCAGATGGACAGTCAGAGTCTTTCCTAGATTTCAGCCATTGAAGAAAAAAAGAAGAGAGGCAGACCCTTCGATCCCTCAGCTTTTATTCTGAGCATGGGGCAGATGGGATGGAATACTCCTGTTGGTCAATTTTGGGTCACCTGCCCTGTTTGCTCCTCCTTGCAGGTGGAACTTCTCTACGTCTTTCCGCTTCCAGCCCCTCGGTGAGGCAAATGACGAACTTTCTGATCTTGATCACGGTAGTGAACAATGAAAATAAAAGCTTCTTGCATACCATTCCTGGTATAATCAGGTCTTATCAGTCTGGGAGTGAATAGTTTCTCAACAACTTGCAGTTAATTTCAGAGAATAGTCAGATAGAAGAGATCTAGCTGAAAAGTGAAGTTACAAACTAGAAAATGTACTCTATTTTACCTCAAACCAGGACATATCCCAAAGAAATAGCCATTGAACTAAGAGGCAATATATACAGATAGCAGCATGGAGAATCAGCTGACTCATACGTTTGTGGGCAAGTGCTCTCCATATATGAGCATTGTGACTTTTTTGCCTGTTTTCACTAAGCATCATGGCACAGAAGTTGGAAGAGAGGTTTTCAGGCAATTGCTGTAGTTTTATCAAGCATTAAGAGGCAGTCACCTCACAGAGTGATGATGGAAACTGTTATAGACAATTAGATACCAAACAAGAGTTCTTGATATTTTTATGGTTTTTATTTTTACATAAACTTAATTTTTGACAGAACAACTGCAACTTGAAAAAAAGGCAGGGGTGTCCAGAAGATTGTATAAATGTAAGTGGAAACTGCGCATGAGCTCTTATTGGACCCAAATCTTACTGGAGAATTCTGAAACAAAACTGAATTACATCAATCCTGTGTGGGCTGTATTAATTTAGAATAATCCTGATTGCCTACTATGGTAACATTCATTTGAATTGATTGTATGAATCAAGTTTAATATCATATGAATATTTGTAATCTGAAAGACAAGCGTACAAAACCCAAGGAAAGGTATTTTAAAATGAGAACAATAAGTTGACAGAAAAATTAAAGATGCATCAGCCTACATAAGACCATTAAGAAAAGTTAGGGGAAAAAAGTTAGGCTCTATGTTGACTTCAATAAATGCAGCACCATAATCTTGCCTGAAGTATGGAGAGTCTAGACTGTCACTTCCGTCAGTTAGTAAATGAATATTCCTGTATTCCTGTTCCTTACCTTAACTACTCCTGATCAGTAGCTGGATGTGGTGTTCTTCAGGATAATGATTTCTTGATTAAATTTATTGGCAGCAATTCTGATCATAAGGGAATACATGGTGAGATGCCAATACATTCTTTTTTTAAAAAGGCAATGCTTTCCTGATGTGATACATAGCAATAGTAATAGCCATCATACATTTAGTAGACAGAAATAAATAAAATTACATTGGCAGGTTCATTCTATCTAGTGAAGGAGTTCTAATTAAGCAACATCTTATTTGCATTATAGCTGTTCAGTCAATTTCAGTATGATGTATTATCATACTGACACTGCAACTTATAGTATTTAATAGACCAAAGAATTTTGTTTTGTCAGGATTATGAAAGACTCTGTCATTTTACATTAGCAGAAATATTAAAGACTTGAGAGCTTAATCTTTATGGCCTGACTACTACTCCCAAACAAAAAAGAGGAAAGATAGATGTGAATTTGTTTTCAAACAATGTCTAGATCATATTTATTAATGTTTTAAAATTTATGTTCTTTCAGGGTACAATTATGTTAGAATGAAAAACAAAACTTAGCCAATTAGTTAATATGGAAGACTATACAAATTACAGTTATTATAAATAATAGAACAAAAGAGAAAAGGAGCTTGCTATTAGAGGATATAATTGTTCTGTGTCTCTCTTTTATAGTCCTATGAACAAGAAAGGCATGAAATCCCCAATCCCATGTGAACATTTGACAGGGAAAAAGTCAAAGACTGAAGTCAGTCTCACGTTTCAGAGTGAAATAAAACATTAAATAGAAATTAGGAGGAACAGTAAATGAGGTGATTGTAGGGAGGAAAGAGGCTGAAAATTCTGGAGAAAATAATCATTGAAATAAGAGAGGATATGCGGCCACAAAAGAACAGAGAACAGAGACAAGGAAAAAAGAAAAAGGGAAAAAAGACGCAACAGGAGCTGTAAACATCTATAGATATTCTGGGCAATTGTGTAAAAAAAATTGTTATGTAACGTTGTGATGCATTTACCATAATAATGAGATTGGATTTGATAAGCTCAGACAGCATGACCAGTTCTATGCTCTTAGGGTGCTTGGCAAAAAAGGCTATTTTTTCCAGTGAGTCTGTCTTTTGTAAGATGCAGGAAAAGGAAGAATCCCTGCACATGCAGAACCCAACTTGTCCCTGTTGGGTGCTAATGCTTTTTGACTTTTACTAGCTCCTGAGAGCTGCAGTGAAGACCAGGCATAGAGGAAGCAAGCCTCATGCTGTCCGGTCAGTTCCAGGGCAAAGAAAGGGAAAATTTCAATGAATGTCTGAAGGGAAAAAAAGTTTAGGCTGCTGGGCTGAATTCAAGGGAAGCTGAAGTCAGGGAGAGTCTTACTATCAAACCAGTTATAAATTTGCCAGACATGGCTGTAACAAGTGCTAAACAACTGAAATTATTTGTGGTAAGGAAGCATTCAATGGCCAGGAAGAGTTTGACATGTAGAAAAACAAATTAAGCTTTTTTTTAAGCTTTACAATAATGAAAAATATTGAAATATTGCGGTCTAAATGACTGGCAATAACATTCACAGGTTCATGTCGAACATAAAGAGTCCAAACTTACACACATATATGTTCCTTAGACAGAAGAACATGTTGAACAAGGAGATGAAATAGTTTGTAGACTATGCATAGATTTAAACTCTATATTCATAAATTGTTCACTGCAGAACATTTATCTATGTGCCTATTTGCAGGTCTGTAGTGCCTTAGATCCTAGTAAAAGCAGTAAATAATTTTGTGACATCAGTTATATAAAAATAATGTAGCTTGAAAATGTCAGATTCCCACTCAATACACATTTTTCCAAGGCTTTTTCAATGAGGAGTTTCATGAAGTCAATAAAGATAGCTACTGGTCTTATCTATAAATTATAAGAAAATGTACATACAGATATCCATAACAGATATAAATAGAACTTGACTAGAATTTGTGGTTTTTTTTACACTCCCCTTTTTGGTAAAAATTAAACTTCTTATGAGTGTGTGACCCTCCCAGAACACAGGTTTCTTTGTTATTTTATTTAACTCTTAATCAATTTCTAAAATAATTTTAGCCTACAGCATCACTAAGTAACAGAAGATAGAAACTCCATTTAAGGAAGAAATGTACCTTGGAGAGAAAATTATATGCTAAGAGAGGCAGGTAGGTAGCAGTAATGATTTTTCCTTCCACTAGTGCACATCTCCTGACAGACTAGGAAGAGCTTCTACATTTCCATAATGGAGGGGAAGAAGCCCTCTGCCCATAGAGACAGTGAGACAGCTCCAAGTCATTTCTGGGTGGCAATCTTTTTGGGACAAAGGATGCAAGCTTTAACTGAGAACACTGTAGATGCCAGGGTGCAGAGCTTTGTGGAGTGGCCCTGGGCAAGCTGCCCGCCTGCATGTCTGCCCATGCAGAAGTTGTGTTGCCATCATTCAACAGAATGCTGCTGCTGGGCATTTGTCATGGGTTTGGAAATATTGCTCCGACATCTGCCTGACAAGGAGAAAGCTTGAAAAGATGTGTCAAGTCTTCACTTACATCAAATCAAAGATCCTAAGGGAAGGAAAGGTTTGTTTACTTTGCACCCCCCAGCCCTGCATTGAGCCAATCCTTTCATTAATACTCAGATCCCAACTTTTTCACAGAATAAATGTACATCAAAGTATATTAAAAAACTGAGATTGTGTTTTAACAAAAAACATAGACGATTAAAAAATCAATTAAAATTTTATAATAAAATCTAGAGAGAGCACCTGAACAGAGGAGCTTTCACAAATAGTATTTTGCAGTCCCACTAAAATAATCCGTTATCCAGATAGAAAAAGAATTGCTTTTGTAGTCCTTTGCAGTACATGTTGAAGTTTGAGCACTATTAACTTAGTTGCTGGACTGGCTCCTCTTGATACTTTGCAAAGCTTGTTGTATTTGTATGGAGGTTTTATTCTTATTTTATTTCCCCCATAAGCACAGGAAGAGAGATAGAAGCATCCTTCTGCACCTTTTGTGGATGAGAATTAATGGTTATCATTCTTCTTTTACTGGCTCAGGTCCTTCATGAGGTGTGTTGTTGGTGGTTTCAGCTCACAGATAGACCATCTGTTTCTTCATATTAGGCCAGACTGCAACTTTTCCCTTAACTTGAAAGTTACAGTGTTTTTACTTCTGTGTAAGTTTTAGAAACATCTTCAAGCTAAATCTTGAACAAAGACTCTTTGATGGGAAGAGGAAGATGAAATGCGACTTTCTTTTGATTACATCCCAGATGTTGCCAGTAAGGCTTGGAGATCCTGCAGTCTTCATCAAATGGATTGTCTTAAGTGAGGTTTGCTCCATTTTCTGGAAGATAACTGCTGATCAAATTCTGTTCTGGAAGGCCAGAATCTTTATTTTCTGCATAGATGTATGTATTTAGAAAAAAGAAAATTCTTAAAAAACATGTTTGATGCTGTCACTTAAGGAATTTCCTGCTTTGCACACTCTGATATATGCTTAAACTTATCCAATGGTAATGAACTTAATGGTATGCACTTAGTACAAATATAAGTTCAAATTATAATGCATCCTTTGAATTAATAAAGTGTTTAATAACATAATGATTCTATAATTTATAAAAAAATTAACATGAAAGGGTACTTGAATTCATGCTGTGGAATTTTGTCTTCAAGCAAACACTATTTGTTACTACAAGACAGATTTTCTATCATAAATATTTAAGAAAGACGGAATGTTAAGATAACTGAAAGAAAACATGGATTATGTAGAAGTAAACACATAATTTTAAAAATGAAATTTCCATCAAGCTGTTATATGCACGTTTTTTTTCCTAAACAAACAAGAGCAAAGCATACTTAAATTTATTGCAATTCAGGCATTTTATCTGTGAAGATTTGTTACTAACAGAGATTCTGCATTCATGGATATCTGGAACTCAGAGGAATTTTCACATTGTTCACCTAAGATCACTAGCTGTTATCATGGCAAGTACTTCTAATTCACAGATAAAAAAAACTTTCATCAATTAACTTAAGGAGATAATAAATTTCATTTGGTATAGTGTCTCTGAGGTTATTCTGAATTTAGAAACCTCTACAATGATTACCAAGTGCATGAGTTTTGATGCAGGGAAAAATCTTACATAATTTCTAATACAAGCCTTAATTTTTCTTCTGTTTTTCTTTACTTTCTGGGTTTTATGTATGTGTGTCAACATACACACAGACTTTATATATGTGTATACACTAATAGAAGTTGTTTATATATATATTTATATAAAAGTCTGAATTTGTACCTTGTAAAGTTTAAAATTAATTATAAGAGACTGAGATGCATAAAATTCAGTTGAAATCATCATCACATTTTGCACTAAATGTGCCAATATAGATTGCATACAGAGTGGGCACAGCTATCTGCAGATCTTGTTGCATAAGTACTTAAACATCTCAACAGTAAATGGGATATAAAATATCTAGAAGTTGGTACATAAAAATATATATCCATATAATCTTTGAAAACTAACTGATTCTTATTACACTTGGAATTCATAGCAAAAACCCTAAATATGATGGGTTTCTGAGAATGGCTGACATTTCATAATTACTTTCTCCTCCATATGTAAAGGCTGAAAGGAGTGAGGGGGAAGTAAACATGAACATACAAGCCTTCTTTCTTGACTGGCCATGTCAACTTCCATGAAATGAATCTGAGCATTCATGTTAAGTGCTTGAATAACCTAAGTGCATATTTCTACATGTACTTATAAATATGCATGCATGTTTGTATGTACGTGTGTGCCATATAAAAGCAAAGTTTTAAATTCACACAAGTAGGCCTAAACTAAGAGATACTGAGACACTTCTATATATGAGGCATGTGATTATTCATAGGAATATGTAATTGCTCACCAGTGATTCCTGAAGCACACAGGTAATGCAGATGGGTGAAATACTCACCTCTGCTTTCTAGTACACATAAGTGCTTCAGTGGTGCTAAGCACTCTGTACAGAGGATGTGGAGCCTGCCCTAGGGCAGGAAATACAGGTCAGGTTCAGAAAACTGAGCAGCTACTTTGAGATGTTTGGCTGTGTGATCCCAAGTACAATATATACAAAAATGAAGGTGCTTTTGTAACACAAATTAGGGTTTTATTGTACTCAAAGGGTCAGCCTGACTAAAATTTAATTGTGTGCAATTATTCACACAGAGGCTTGAAGTCATTGCATTATTTTTTGCTTCATAAATAGTATAAAAAACATCAATCTAACTGATCCACTTGCTTGTCCACTTTCAAGATAAGCACGTCTCAACTCTCACTTATCAGCTTGGCTCGATCACCACTGATTGCTGAAGGAGAATTAGGAGAGTAGGACAGTTGAAGAATTCTCCATGGGACAGGCCTCCATTTACTCCAGGGAATGAGTAGTCTTCTTTTGGGAAACTGTTCTACTGATTTACAGGCAAGTTCAGTTTTAGGACCCTATCACGCAAAGTGCATCTTCCTGACTCAGTAGCCCCTTCTGTATGTGCTGGCCCAGGGAACCCAAGGAAAAACTGCTGACATGAAATTGTCTACTGCCCTAGCCCTGTCTTATATCAGCTTCCTGAACCTCTGGAGAGACACTAAATGGTATCAAAAGATGCTTTCTATACAGAAGGATGGCTTCCCCAGCACACTGTTCCTTGGTGTAGATTATCCTTTTTGATGGAAGGGATAGATGGCTGTTCCTGAGCAAATCTCTCCCTTAGAACCAAAGAGCACTAGAGTTGTGAGGTATTCCGATTTCACTTAACTTTCTGTCTGGAGAAAATTCTGCTTCTACTCCCTTATTTTTCTTACATACCATGATTAAAACAGGTAGGTATGGTTAGGGCTTAGTATCAGGATTAGCACAACTTCACATGGCATAAATTCTCACTCTTCCCACTCTTCCTGTTTTCAGTGAATTTCTACTGGAGCTTTTGTCATAGTTCACAAGAACAATTGCATTATAGCTTCTAGAAAATGCCTATGGCATCCCTGTTCTCATAAATGCATCCTTGCTTAGAATATGTTTTGTGCTCATTTTTATTACTATTCCATTGTGAAAACATAATGAGTGATTTTTGCTACCTGTAAAACAACATATTCAGTAGTCACTTCAGTAGGAAAGGGCAGTTTCTGAATTCCAGTTTGAAAAAAAAATGTATGAAAATCAATTTTTTACCCTACCAAAATGTTCCATTTCTTTGAGATCCAATATTTCATAGAATAGAATAATAGGACCAAAAATTGGTTTTGGCTGGAAGGGATCTTAAAATCATCCAGTTCCAACCCTTTGCCATGGGCAGAGACAGCTCTCACTAGGCTAGGTTGCACAATGCCTCATCCTGTCTGGCCTTAAACACCTCCAGAGAGATGCCTCTGATAAAGGCAGTAGCTTTATATTCTGATATTATTTAATTCTGATGTGACTAAGCTACTTTGAAAACGTAAACATTCATTGCAACTTTGGATGAAACCCATGTTTTCCTGAAAAACATTTCAGTTATCTAGAAGCAGCATTCTCTTATGGAAAATTATTCTGTGGATGATAATGGAAAATTGAGTTACAGTAAATGTTTTACTCTTCTTTCCCCTTACTTTCACTACTAGAATAAAAAATATGAAATGCTTTCATTACTTTCCTGGTCATTCTGATAAATGCAGCTGCTGCTGAATGACAGTTTCAGGCTGCCATGGAGAGGTTTCCTGGTTGAATAATGGTCTTCCCCATACAAGCTAGTGGAACATACCCATTATTTCACTGTATCCTTGCAGCCCTAATTAAAACACATTTATACACTCACTAGAGTTGTCAAATTGCAGATTGTAGCAATGCATTGCTTTTTTCATTTCAGACATTGTTTTTTTGCTTGAATTTATTTGAAACTGCTCATATATTTAATTTGTGAGAAGCTTAATACTCTAAGCTAGTTAAAGAAAAATCTGTTTTGCCCTTAATCCTTCTTTTGATTAAAATTCATTTCAACAGCTCTATTTATACTGCAATATTGCTTACTGCTTCCCATTTTTGTGGGTTTATTTTGTTTTTGTTTTTTTCATAGTTTTTCATATTTCTTTGAAATAGATGTTTGCAATTATAAAGATTTTATATATTTCTCACCTATTGTATGCCTCTGAATATATGCTTTTTAGCTTTCAGATTTGGAATTGGGCTTTTTTTGGAGACTAAATTCACAGTAATTTCCAGAACTAAATTCTATTTTTAAATTCTATTTTTACTTATTGTTTGTATATTTGATCAGCTTACTGTTCTCTTTTGTAACTAATGGTGTTGACTGAAATTTTATTTGAAACCAAGGTTTAAGTAGCAGTCATCGTTTGAATTTCATGATGTTAACTTTTAATTTTGTAACTTTTTTTCTGGGTTGTGTCTCTTGCAAGCACGATTACTAGTCAGATCAGAGTGGCCTGGGGAACTAGACAAATACTGCGTTGCATCCAGCAGCAGGGCTGCCTCTGCCATATCCAGCACAAAGAAGATAAATGTGGCAGCCAGAAAGCTGGAAACTAGTAGGAGATGAGGCAAAATGCTGCAAACAAGTTGTCTTGTCTTAATTGTGGATCAGCCAGGAATTTGTTCACTTGTGTTAGAGCAGAAAACCTTAAAAAAGAGCTTGATGTACAGAGAAAACTCTGTAGCTGAACCTTGGGCATTATGTCATCACTGGAAGAAGAGTAAGATAAACTGCCAGTTGGAGCTGGATAATGATTAATCTGCTGTGAAGTTCCAAGAAGAAAAGAGTGGACTACAGATTTGGTACATTATACAGTACAGTGATATACACAGAAGAGGGAAGAAGGAGGCATCACAGTCCTTCATATTTGCTCTAAAGGATTTTTATATGTAAAAGTTTGGACAAGTATTCTAGGTATTCTTGGGTATTATATGCAAAACATAGATAGCAATAAAAATTTGTCATGCTAATCCTTTAAGACTTATTTATCTTTTAAACTGAAAAATAATGCTCTGTGAAGAAAACCTCTTTATGTTATGGCTTTTTATTTTTGTTTCAAATCATAACACATTTCTAATCATTGACTTGCAGATCCCAATGGGATCTTGTAAAACTTAGAAACCTGTCATGCTCACAATGAGCCAAATTTCAGGACAGGTCTTTGAATCATAATTTCTTTCACTTCACCTACTTTTTCAGTTTTGCAATTAGAATTTGACATCTGCCTTGCTCACTAGCAGAAGTTTTTTCCCACCAAATTCCCAGTAGGTGAGATCTCCATGAGCTGCTGTGTTTTGAAACATGCTCGACCATGTTCTGTAAATTAAAAGGAAGGGAGATTGAAATAATAATTATGAATCTATTGAGAAACACTGGATTTCTTGCAGCTGACAGATGGGTCCACTGGGTGCCTGGAATATGTATGTTCCCATCTCTGTGTGTGGATGCTTCCTGCTTTCCTAGAGCAGGAATCTGGAAGAGGCAGTGATCAATGGCAAGGAACATGCCAGAAGTTCTCCAAAGACTTAAAGGAATTACAGACAGCCAGAAACTCTGGGGAAAGTGTAGTTCCCTGCCTGAATACTTGAACATGTGTGCTGGTTTGGACCCAAGATGATTATAGGACCCCTCCTCAGTGACAGATAGCCCCCCCCTCCTCTCTCTGAAGAGAGGAGAGGAAGGAATGAGGAGATTTGTGAGTTTAGAAGAATTCCAAACTACTTTAATAGATAATGAAATAATAGATAAAATTAAAAGGAAAAGATAAAAAAAGGTATACAATATTTACAAAACCGTATCAAGCTCCCGGGACGATGATGACGTCCCCAGCAGATGCAGGAAGAATCCCCGGCTGGGGCCAAGTTCAGTCAGGAGCTGGATGCCGGATCTGGATTCAGGAGTGCTCAGATNCCTGTTGGTCAATTTTGGGTCACCTGCCCTGTTCGCTCCTCCTTGCTGGTGGGACTTCTCTATGTCTTTCTGTTTCCAGCCCCCCCGGTGGGGTGGCTGACAAACATTCTGACCTTGATCACCACAGTGAATAATGAAAATAAGAGCTTCTTGCATACCACTCCCTGGTCTTATCAGTCTGGGAGTGAACAGTGTCTGAACAGTGTGCACTTAATTTCAGAGTTTAGTCAGACAGAAGATGCCTAGCTGAAAAGTGAAGTAACAAACTAGAAAATTAACCCTATTTTACCTCAAACCAGGACAACATGACAGAAAAATAACAGCAAGTCCTAATGTTGAAAATACAGAATAGATGATTCAGCTATCATCATCTAGGAGTACAGGGCAGTCTGTTGTAAAGATCTGCATCACTGTGGATGTCTGATATCCTTAGTTTGCTGCAAACTATAAAGCAAATGCTACAGGACCGTATGTTACATGTACAATTGAGAGGTACCTTGCAATGCACATTGTAAGGAGATTAATTTTTAATTTAATATGTAAACACTATCAGATCTTTTGTTTCATAGTGACTAAAGGACAAGGAAGACCTGAAATTAATATAAATTATTCTCTTAAAAATCTCTTTAAATTATGTTATTCTAAAGGTGGACTAATATTTAGTTCCATGCCTGTCATGTTTGGATACTATATTTCTACATCTTCTTTGGTGTATTTAAGTGTACTTTATTCTTATAAGAAGTATTTCAGCATGTTTATGTATTTCAAAACTTCTTGATTTTAACAACTAAAATAGTATAATATGAATGTAGTAAACATGTTTCCAGAGTCTGGTTTACTCATTTGCTCATGGGATTCTTGCTGGAAAAATGTATTCTTAAAACTTCTTTTGTATGAAAAAATGTTATTCTGGATTATTTTAAAGGCTTTTAATGCTACCGAACAGTTGAATTTCACAATTACTTAAGATCTAAACATGTGAAAAGTGGGGTTTGGAATTTGATGATCTTAATAGTCCCTTCTAAACCAAACTATTCTATGATTCTATGAGAGTTGAAAACTGCTGTTAAATGAAGAATTTCAGTCACTTAGTAATCCAAGATATTAACATACCAAAGAAACATTTCCTGAAGCCAGTCCCCATGGGATGAGAAAACTTTTCATTATTAAGTTGATGTCAGACTCTAAGTATCCAAAAATTCCTGACAGATTCCAGATGCCTTATTATGAATTAAGTTGGGGGGGCCTATTAAGGAATGTGGTAGAAGTATGTTTATGTATCTTAACAAGATCATGGCTTGCTTGGCTAGATAGGGAAATAATTCAAACTTTATTAGAATGGTAGCTCAGCAGTTTCCCTGTCTCAACTTCGGAATCAAGTATCTGGGGCACCAAACAGGAAAGAAAAGAAAAGGTTTTGTTTTTTGTTTTATTTTTAAAATGAGATATATGTAACCTCAGGAAAGTAAAATCATGAAGCCTTACATACTAGATTTTCAGTAATAATCATTAAACAAAAATTAAAATAAACTCATAGCCACCTTTTTATTTGCCTGGCTCATTAACATTAATGAGATTCCCAAACTCAAAGATTTGCAAGCACACCAGCCAACTCAATTTAATCATCATTTGCATGCAAACTAATACTTCTCAATTTAGAAGATTTAGCTAGACAACGGTAAAGTTATAGGATACACATTGGCTGTGATTTTAAGTACTGCAATTAGAAATCAGTACTTCAGTTATTGGTATTTTAAATTGAGGTTCACCTACTCAGAAGTAGAGGACAGTAAATGTATAGTGATCAGTCAGAACAAGGTGAAGACTTAAGTGAAATAATCTACAGATGTTCAAACATTTGTTTCCTCATATACACCAGAAATTTCAGCACAAATGAAAGCCCAAGTTACTGCTAACTATATCCCTGTGGAAACAATAGGTACCAAACTCAAAGGAATTTATGGGTAGCAGTATCATGTCAAAACCTAATTTTAATATCTTTTCAGCTAGTCAGACTCCAGGCTGAAAGTTTTCACTTGAAGAAGTAAGCATTAAAATTTATTTACTTGAAATGCAAAATAAACTGTGGTCCCTTTTTGAAAGGTATTCTTCAGGTTTTTATTCACAGCACACTTGTTTGACCTCTGTATCAACCAATCACCCATCAACAGGTGTTATGTATTGCCTTTCAGTGTTAGGACATGTTTTTGCTGCCCAGTAGTAGATGAGACACATTGCTCTGAGGTGCTGTGGGCTGAGGTGCTGGGAGCCATCAACATGTATGCCATAGTGTGGCATGGGTCCAGGAATACCAGGATAGATTAATGTGTGTGGTGGCAAGTCACCAGTAAGCAACAAAGGGATGGATTATGGGCTGTGAATTTTTCCTTAGTGTTAAAGCCTAAGCCCTATCTCAAAGCAGCCAAATAGCTGCAATATTTTCTTAGGATATAGGAAATAAAATTGTGATACATTTCTAATTATGATGAGCTGAAAACTCAAGCCTGGAAGCACATCTCAGATACGATGAGACTTAAAATATGTTTCACCAGCTCTCAGTCATAAGATGGTGCTCACATAAACAGGAAAAAAAAAAAGGACGCATGCTTGACATGGTGGAGTCCTACCTCCAAGTGCTGCTAATCAAGACCTGAATCATATCTGTGATATTTTAAAATTTTAGGAATGATGGGGAGAGAAACAGAGGAGTATCAATGACTTCTCAACAACTCTACATCTTTATAATACATTTGGGGCAGGAAGACATTAGTCACTCAGGTAACAGCTACTAATTAGCTTTAGATATGGAGAAAATCGGAGATAGACTTGGGGCTAGGTGCTTACTGGTGGTTTATGTGGATCAACTTGGTTAGAAAGCAAGAAACAGTGAATATAATGACAACATGGTCCCTTCAGGGGCAAGGATCCAGGGAGGATATGGACCTTTACGGAGGCAGAGCCCAAGGTGAAGGTGGTACCTAGAAAGTATCCACCAGTCTAGATTTGTAAAGGTGATTGGTGGGTGCCTGTCCTGTGCTCTCCATCTGTATGTGCTGTCAGGACCCATCTGTGGGATGTGCACTGTGACTGGTGGGAGTGTGTCTGCACAGATCATGCAAGGGTTGCAGTAAAGAAACCAGCACTCAGTGTATGTGACCTGCTCAGCAAAGAAATCTCAGGTTTTCTTTCTAAGTTTTGTGGTTCTACTCCCATGGCTGCTCCACCAGGACCCAGTCCTGTGGCTGTGTCATTGGACTGCAGCTCCTAACAAAAAAGGAGTTAGTTATTTTTCTAAACAAGAGATGATCTTGGTATTATGTTGTGTTTTGGGGAGGTAAACACAATTCAGAATATATTATTAAGGCTCAGCAAGTCTTTTAAAAATATAGGTGTGTCATGTTTTAGTGTGTTATGAGAACAGGATGAAATAAAGTAAGTCACAAATGCAAAAATTTGCAATAGTAAAATAAATAGGCTGGTTTTTATCTTTTGGATAAAAACATTTTAAATTCAGTGTGGTCCTGGTATGTAAGAAATTTTGAGTATGCTTGAAATGCTGTGTGACATCCGTTCAGTTTCTGTTTATTTTCTCTAATATGTATTTTGTTTACATGGTATTTTTTTTGACATTTTGTTTTCTTAACTAGTCCAATAGGGGCAGAACCCTTGGGAATATTTTGTTGAGTTTTCTCTTTCCTGTCTCCTATATTTGGTCCTAAAGTGTTCTAAAAATGAAAGAGAGATCTTGAAAAGACTTTCTGAGTTTCAGGTCACATTCTTCTTTAAGATATGAAAAAAAAAATCAATGCAGACAGAGGACCAGGTGTGTCTTCCAGAAACATGTCAAAATAAATGAAGGGAGGATAAGTAGGAAAGCATTTACTTAATGATTATTACGTACTTTTAGTGATATGCCACATTTTATATCACATGACATTGGAATATACTTTTTGATTCCATTATAACTCTTCTTATATTCATAAGCAGAATATTAAGCTAAAATATTGAGAACAAGTATTATTATACTGAGCAAAATTACAGCATTTAATGAGAGCTAACAAACCTCTGGTTTTGTACAGATTTGTCAGAGAAGGCAACTGGAGATAAATACCAAACTATTTACTGCATGACTCCTATGTGATTATATCACAGTGCAATGTGTAACAAGCACTGTCAGTAGTGTTATACTTCAAAGTGATGTACATATTTTTTCTAAAATTATTTTTGATTGATTGCTAGGGCTGCAGATTGAGAATGTCTATGGACTTTCAGCACTATCAAATCACTTGGAAGACTCACATAGGTGTGAGTTCACAGTGTGGTCACAGACTGATTGTTTTCTGCCTATATTTCAGCTATGATTTAATAGAGAGAGAATAACAGTCTGCAAAAAAAGTCCAGTTATGAAGGAAGTTAAGTCTGCTAAAGGAATATACTAGGTGAGATTTTGTAAGGCAAAATTATGTACAAGTAGATACATTGCATCCTTTGATCTGTAAATACATCTACTTGTCTGTACTTAAAACAATTCAGCCTAAAAATCAGAGTTATGTGAATAACCATGTAGTGTTTCTACATGGATGAAGATGAAATCAATGGTTCTTTATCAGAAAAATGTTGATTATCCTTTCTGTAGCACTCCAACCAGAAATACCAGTATTTCCAAATGTTCATTTTCAAAGAGTTCTTTTGCATCACTGTTCAAGGTAATTTTTAATTTTCCAGTTTTCTTTCCTCCTATTTAAGAAGGAAGGTAGACTACACAGCTCAGTATTTTAGTCGTAATTTTGAAACATGGTCTTTAGCAAGCTTAGCATGATTGCATTCAATGAAATATTGTGGTATTCCAAGATATTACCTTGTGAACTTACAGTAAAGTATGCGTTTTCTGACAGGTGTGATGACCAAGAAGTTCAGTGAGGACAAGTGCAGGATGCTGCACTTGGGCTGGGCCAACACTCATCATGAGGGGAGGTGGTGTGATAGAGAGCAGCCCTGTGGAAAGGGAGCTGGGAGTGTTGGACATGAGCCAACGGGGCAACCATATCCTGCACTGCATCAGCAAAACTGTCGCCAGGAGGTCAAGAGAAGTGATTCTACCCCTTTGCTCTCATGACACCCCACATGGGGTCCATCTCTGGAACACAGAAAAAGGTGGAACTATTCAGGAAGGTCCCAAGGAAGGCCGTAAGAATGATGCAAGGGCCGGAGTATCTCTCCTGTGAATACAGGCTGAGAGAGCTGGGGCTGTTCAGCATGGAGGAGACTCTGGGGAGACCTTATAGTGGCCTACCAGCACCTGAAGGGGAACTGAAGGAAAGCTGGGGAGGTACTGTGGTTACTAACTAGAGCAGAGCAGGAACACCATGTACATTTTAAAGTATAAACTCACATAAAAGCTCTATCAGTAGAGTTTATGTCCATATGCAGCATTTTGCATCCAGCATACAGACAAGTTCTATCCATTGTTACACTACACAGCTGCAAAGTTTACAGCAGCATAAGTGCATTAAATTTCCTTTGGATTTAAAAAACAGGCTGAACACACAGGTGTGTGAAGTAGCATTCAAGACACACAGACTCTTCTTTGTCAGTGTCTTAACAAAGGAATGTACAACTTCTATTGTTAAAAACATCTTACGTAGCAAACATAGACACAGTTCTGAAATGAAAGCATTTGAATATCCAAAAGCCTTAGTAATTTGCAGTTTGTTAACCCAAGTATCCTGTAATTTGTACAAAAAACCTCTCTTTAGATCTCTGCAGGAATTTAGGGGAAGAAAGTTGTATTTTAAGGTCATTACACATCACTATTACCAGTATTTTCTTACATAATACGTGTTAATTCAGTTCAAAGTTTTATTATAATCAATGGAACTTACAATTACTTGCCCCTCATGGAGGGTACAGTTGGATATACCATTATTCTTGGTTTTCTTTCATTCTTCCTTCCACAAAACTATTTTCAGTAGTATTCTCTGCCTCAACTGCGATGTGTGACAGTATAGGTAGAATCTGACTGATGCTGTGCTCTCCGATGGAGAAGGCTAGTTCAAGGAATCAGTTATGGCTCCTGATGACTAATCAGGACTTGAGTCTGAATTGGCTGTATATAGGTATAGCTTCAGTTTACTGTCTCCCCCAGCACACCCTTTGGAGATAACAAATTACTTTGACAACATACCTCATGTTGCCTTATTTTGTTCCATTTGCCCATTTCATTTATAGATCAGGTCATAATGTCAGAAAAATTTGCTTTTAAGATTGTGAAACTTATGATTGCAGTGAAAGGAAAAAATTTAAAAGTCAGCTCTGTCTCGTGTGCTTTGACCAATTTTTTTAAACAGAATTAAAAAAAACTGATTTGCTTATGCAGACTTTAAAGTAGGGTTTGCATTTGATTTTACTGCTGCCATGGAAATGTACAATTTTGCTTTCCAGTTGCAGACATATAAGCACACCATGGTTAACATTCACAATTTATGTTGTCTAAGTGTTCCACTTTCTTTAAGGTTAAGTATGACTCATTGGAAACATCTAAATCCTGAATGGTGATTCACAGGAGTGAATTACTGCTTTTGGATGCACAGTGGCCAAGGCAGGTCATCAAAGTAAAGGACAGAGAACAAACAGATGACTCATAACACAGTCAGTAAGACAAAAAAGTCATTCAGAGTTTCACGATCAGTTTAACAATTCATTCTCTCAAGGAAACAGAACTGAGGTTTGATGTCATGTTGCCATTTACTAGCTTCTACCATTGTAATGTGTAAATAATGTGTTAATAAAGTTTTAGTATCCATTGAATGAGCATATAGCCAGAAAGAATTACTAGTCCCTGCAACTTAAATCTAATTTTAAGTAAGTTGTGCCAAATGAATGAAATGTGAGAGTGGAGGAGGATGAGCAAATGTAATGCAGCAAAGTAATATAATATATGTAGCAAAACAATCCACTGAAAAGTATTTTTCCATACATCTAAAAAAATTAACGTGAGTCAGCTATCCCCATAAATAAATAAATATTAATAATTTAAAATATTAATAAAAATTAATAAATGAAAATACATTACAAACATTTTATACACATATTACGGTAAAATATGGTTTCATTTTGGTAATGGGAAGAAAAAGTGTTAGCCCGAGATGTCAGTTTACAAAAACAATCTTGGTTGTTGGGAGTGTGCCGTAAGGCTGAGAAGTGCTTTTGAGAACTTTTTTTTTTAAGAAACAGTGGCTGATCCTTGAGAGTACAAATATCAGCTCAAGCAGAGTGGGAGGTGACCCACTGGTACAGAGGGACATTCAGAATCAGCTGTGAGAAAAGGGAACTGATGGATGTAAAAAAAAAAAAAGGATGATCCTGGCAACTGAAATGCTGCTATCAACTAAAACCTTGCAAGGACAAATAATATCTGTGTCTATGTATTTTTGCATATTTTTCTCCACTTATGGAATATACAGCAGTACTAGTAACATATTTGATAGACCTTTTTTCTGGGAAAAAGACTTCGGTGGAAAGATTTTCTTTCAATTCAGATTGTTTATGACAAGTCATGAACTGCTGTTTGCAAGTAGAATTGTTAAGCAGTACTAACACCTTAACTTTAGGTTTCCCAGAAATATTTTGATTTTTAAACTAGTTTGAACTAATGAAACTATTGCTATAAGTTAGGGTGATCTCCAAAGTTTGCAGACAATGATAATTATCTTAACCCTGCAAATATTTAATGTATAATCCCTGTTCTTAGGTCAAAAGCAGGTCTTCTCCTCAGCCTGTAAATGCTTGAATTACTACAGAATTATGAGTGAATGTCCACATAATAGCGTTTTGCCTCTAAAATTATCTATGAAGGTACCTATGTTTCAGAACTTTATGTATAGCACATGATCTCTGCTCTTCTGGAAAAAACAGATCTACAGAAGTGTTTGAAGATGGGTGTCAGCCTAGTATTTACAGATGACCAAAGTTCAAGAGTTTAAGCACTCTTGATAATGTAAAAAACAGTCAGGTCCTGAATTGAAGGTTATTCTGGTCTTGCATAGGTAAAGTAAGCACTAATGAGACAAACAAGCTTGGTCATTCTGTTCCTCACTAACATGCAGCTAAAAGGTTGACACTGCTTTACGCTGCCTGGATTCATTATTATCTCAGTGTGTGAAAACTTTCGTTACATTTGTAACTTGTGTAACTTTCCTTGTTCTTTCATAACTCTGTCTCTGTGTATTCTCAAAGATCATCAGGAGTAGTTAGAAGTTCTAGCATAGCCTCAAAGACAGAACATAAAGATCAGTTGTCCCTGCATGGGTTGAATGAATGAGAAGATACATGATTCCAAAACCCCAAGCAAAATGCAAATTTGTATAGACTAAGATCAGGTTTATTTTCATGTATGAAATGGGAATCAGTTTCCTACTTAGAATTCATAATGTTGGTACAGCTGTTAGCATCAAAATTAATAAAACAGACTAAGCCTTGGGTAAAAATAATGTTTTAGATATAAAAGATCACACCGCAATAGTCCTTGTAGGGTTCTGCTAATGGCCATCATGAATGTAATGGAATGTACCAAATCTGAGTAGGTAAACTGGCCCAATCAGTCTTTGTAGTAGCGCAGCTAAGATTTCTATGCAAATGTGGTGTCATATAATTAGTAATCTAGTTGCTAATTTCCAAATCTGATTACTGGTTAGTGCAATCTTCATACTTTTTAGAATAAAGCATTCTAATATATGCTTCTGACTATGGGGCATTCTTCTTTTGAGAAAATGAACAGCTTTCAAAACAGCAGTAAGTGGTCATGTTTTATTTAAAGCTATTGACAGGGTACTGTTTAATCATGTTTATGCATGCTGTGTTTTTTTACTGCTTACTGTTACTCAAGGTTTCATTGCTGATGCTTTATGTTTCTAATAATTCATCTAGATAAAGAAATCAGGGAGAATTTATACAATATTTTTAAATGAATCAATGCTATCTTTGCATGATGAATGCAGAAACTACATATACCAACATTTTTATATTCTGGTTGCTGCAAATTTGTTCCTGAAGACAAGCAGTTTGAATGATTTAAATATAAATTTAACTAACCTGGCATTAAGTACAAAGATAAATTTCAGTTATCATAACGCATTTACTGTGATCAGATTTTCAACAGAAATTGAACAAATTGGAGCAGAGTTTTGGGTTTAAGGATAGAAATGCCATAATAAATTGTGGCATCTGAGTAGATTGTCTCTGCAATTACAAGAGATGCAGGTTTGAATGTGCTGTGCTGGAAAGTGTTTAAGCTCAAATGCTCTTGGGTTCCTATGCACTTTAGTGAGTGCAGTGTGAGACCTTATAGTTGTTACATTGCTGTTAGAGTTTGCAAGAACTGTGAGTACTGGCTGAGGATGCTGCTGTGGACATAGAAGCTCATGCCCTTGCCATTTGTGTTGGGGCAGTCCACGGTAAAAATCAGGAATGCTGCCCGCTGCCACCCACAGAGATGAGTTCTTTTGACTTACTCCTTGCAAATGTCAGCTGTTTGAGGCAGTTGATTTTCAGTGGCCTACTTTAAAAGATTTACCCTTTAAACGAGGATTTAAGATTGCTTTGATATTATATTGAAGGACAGTAGTAAAATTTCAATAATTTCTTTACAAATGAAGTTATAATCACAAGATACAAAATTGAAACTCCAAATTTCTAAGATTCACTGTTTGCTAACAAATTGACATAAATATGTGTTTTAATGTTTACTTAGGTAAACTTATTTTTAATTGTAGAAAACTGCTTTTACACAGGTTTTTACTAAGTACATTACAGATGTATTTTATCATCTTTTTAAGTCATAACATACGTTTGCTAATCAGATGATCATTAGATACATTATTGAAGACCAGAAGACTTCTTGTTATAGTAACATGACGCTTGCCATTTGCAAATTATGTCATGCAATGGCTAATAGAGATATAAAAACCTGAAAGAAATGGAGCTGTAATTGTGCCATATAGCATATGCCATCTGCTTACTATGTGTTGCTAAACATCACAATGGGCAGAGGGATGCAAAGAGTACTGTGTCTTTGCACAGGGGTCAGCTGTCCGTGTCACCTGGTCATCCAAAAAGGGTGATGACCCAATGAGCTTGGATGTCAGGAGGATTGTGCTGCAGCACAGGGATTTGTTTCAAGAAAGCCAGCATAGCTTCACCAACAGCAAGTCATCCCTGATAAACTTAGTGGCTTTCTACAGTGGGATCTGATGGGTCTATTCTCTGGTGGATAAGGAACTAGTTAGATGGGCGGATCTAGAAAGTAGCCTCCCATGGATCGATGAACAGATGGAGAGTAGTGACGACAGGTGTCCCTCAGAGATCTGTAGTGGGGCTAGTGCTGTTTAACATCTTCATCAGTTATACAGACAGTACAACTGAATGCACACTCAGCGAGTTTGCAGATGACACCTAGCTGAGTGGTACAGCTGGCATGTTGGAGGGGCAGGATGTCATCCAAAGGGGCCTGGACAGCTGAGAGACGTGGGCCCTGACTGAGGTTCTGGACAGCCTAATCTAGTGCAAGATGTCCTTGCTTACTGCAAGGGGATTGGAAAAAAAGCCTCATTTAAGAGGTCTACACAGTTCCTAAGAAATGTCAAAGATGGCCAGGCACTGAGTCGCAAAATATGAAAGAAGACTGTCATTTTTGCTTGGATAATGACAGCTGGAGAATGGAAAAAATGGAGAAAGGAGTATACCTCACTGGATATATTATTAATAGTAAACTGTTCTCTCAGTCACAATTTTCAACAAGACGAATACTAACTACAGTAGGCCAGCTTTATTTGAAAGGTAATTTCTAAACACATTTCATAGTTTCTAACTGGCAAGAAAACTCTTAGACTCCTATTCTTAAGTAAAATGAGCATGGTTCTTTTTGTTCAAGCAGTCTGTGTTGAGTAGCTTGAACATTAGCACAATGCTCTGGAAGTGTACAGAGCCAGTGTTGGGAAAGTATGGCAAAGTGAGCGGTCTGCACATCTTAAGGCAAAAAAGGAGAGCCCATTAGCCCCTATTGGTTTGTCCCCCTGTGTTATCTCTAAACATAGCATGTGGGGTTGGACACTTTATAAGCATGGATTTTGATAAAAGCAGGGCCATCTTGAGCTTCTTTAGGTTTTGATGTCATATAACATTAAATAATTTAGAAATAATTTTGAGAAAGTATGCCAGGTAATTTTGAGAACTTAGAAATCTTGGCATCAAGTTTTCTTTCTCTTCCTGTGTCCAGGATAACTGGTTGAAGAGCAAGGCAAATAATGTTTGCAAATGTCTGCTGAAAGCCAATTCATCCTGTGTTACGAGATCTTCTTTTATGTTCCACAAGATGGCTCAGGGGGGACCTTATAGTAACTTATTAGTACACGAGGGGGTCCTACAGAAAGGCAGAGGAAGGACTTTATGAGATGGCAAGACCAGAAACAATGGATGTAAATTGGAAGGGGGTAGATTTAGACTCGATATAAGAAAGAAATTCTTTATAGTGAGGGTAGTGAAACACTGGAACAGGTTACCCAGAGAGGGTGTGGACACGCCCTCTCTGGAGGTGTTCAAGACCAGGCTGGACAAGGCACTGAGCAGCCTGATTTGGTGGGAGGTGTCCCTGCCTATGGCAGGAGGGTTGGAACTCAACGATGATGATCTTTAGGTTCCATTCCAACCCAAACTATTCTATGATTCTATGATTCTATGTTCTGGGTTATTAGGCCTATTCACCCTCTTGGCTGTCAGTGCTCCTTTAGATGTTGCGTTAGAAATATCTTTAGAACTGAACAGTTTTTAAAGGTGTAAGTTTTGAGTCCTGTGCACTTTTCAAAGTCCTGACCCTAGCTGGGCTGTGTTGAATTTAGGAGCTACCCAGGGATGTTTTGCTTTAGGTCAAATAAGGAGGCACGTGAATAAAGGCCACCAGAGCTCCTACGCTTCTCCTGTTTGTGAGATGCAGTTAAGTACTGCTGCCAGCTAGCTCTCTGTTGCCCACTTTAGAGGCATTTTGTGTAGCAGATGCATGCTTTATGTGAGAGCGAAGTAGGATCACTTTCCACTCCATCTCAATTCCTGCAACATAGTGCTTTGAGTCTGTGCCTAACCTGGATTTTCTGATTTTCTTACTCTCTGTAGCAGACACTATAGCTTGTCAATGCAGCACGTCTCTACACAGAAAGACATTCAGACTTTTTCCCTTTAAGGCTGTGCTTGCTGAACTTACTTTATCTTGGGCTTGGCAGTTAGTATGTTTCAAATGGGTACAAAATACCACATGATTTCTTCCCTGCATCTTTTATGGTTTTGGAATTACATGTGAAAACAGCAGTTTTCACTTGTAAGTCTCATTCTAATCAAGATTGTATGAAACAATTAATTTCTGGATTTTTAAAATATGTGTTCCATATTGATTATCTTTCATTGACCTAGATTAAAAATTAAATTTAATAAAAGTTGACACTTAGGCAGTACTCTTCTCTAAGGTTTCATGTATTCCTGGTTGTTTAGAATTTTAATTCAGCACAAAGAAAAAAAATCAGGCATAGTTAAAAAAAAAGGGAAAAAGAAATATATGTAGGCTTGTCTTTGTCAAAGTCTAACTCCTAAATGCACACAGATTATTACTTTTTCTGACAAAGAACACTATATGTTTTTAAGTTACTAATTCTTTTTATGGTTTCCTAGACTGGTTTAGGATTCTTTGATTGGAAAGAGCAACATGCTCTGTTTTCTCATGGAATTGCTAGAGTACACTTCTGTTCTTTTTCCCCGAAAGCATAGTTAGGTAAGTTGTAGCCTTGTAGTAAAAGTAGTGTAAAGTACTGTAAAAGGAGCAACAGAGTCATGACCAAACTATCAGAGAGTATGACTCTTCTCTGTGTTCGTAGTCATTGCTGAGGGAAGAGTAGGTGCAGACTGAGAAGATTTTAAAAGTTACAGGGTAGAACCACTAATAAAAACACGAAGAACTGGAAGATGGCTTGCTTGAGGGTGTCACTTAGTGCCCAAAACCACATTTTTCTTTATTCCCTTTTTAGCTTTTACAGTATAAGGGTTTATTTGAAAATCAATTAAATTCCAATAGCTGTTGCCAGTTACTGCAATTTCAGAGTATGAAAATAATCTACTTCTCTACGGATACAGGAAAGCAATTTATATGAAAGTAATTTTCAAATAAACCATTGTTTTAGTTGGAGTAAGAAGACATATTTCCAGTATTTCAATGAGTTCAGCACTGGCAGAATTCTGTCTTAGCAACTATATTGAGATGTAATTTGTATCATCATAGGATATTAGTTTTGAAGGAACTGTTTAATCTTCCAGGTGAAGGTATTATTTATTTTAATGTTTTATTGCTCAGAAGTACAAGGTTTACTGTCTGAAGCCTGGGTATGTCTATATCATGTTGATTTCATATTGTCTGTGCTTTGTACATTGGTTCTTAGTAGGCGTTAACCATACCTTAGTCCTAAGCACATCTGGACCCTGGAAATTTTCAGTTTAATGCTACCACTCCGGAGATTTTTGCCACTTTGTTCACGTAATTACTTTGCCTCTGTCATTGACTGTATTTTCATTTAGATCAGGGAAAAAACAGGCTGGACAAGGAACTGAGCAGCCTGCTCTAATGGGAGGTGTCGTTGCTTGTGGCAGGGGGATTGGAACTTGATGATCTTTAAGATCCCTTCCAACCCAAACTATTCGGATTCTAAGTTCCTCAGTCCTGAATCACTTGAAAGGCTTTGTAAGGAAAATAAACTTTTTAACTGCTTAATTACAATTTCAGGTCAAAAAGTTGAAATCAAGAGATTGTGTGAATTAAAAAATGAAACACAACTTGAAAGTTTTACATTTCTTGTACATTTCAAAATTCAAGTATAATGTGGTTGGATTTTAAAACATTTTTAAGATGAGAATAAACTTGAAGTAAAAAATTGCTGTTATTGAGAGAATCTAAAATAAATTCCTGGTGCATACCTTTTTGGTTCACCTCTTTCTTCTTTTCTTAGTTTTCTAATTCTTCATTTATGAGTGTTTTTCTTCTTCTTTACAGGCTACCCCACATAAGATTTTTCTGTTTATCCTCCTTCACAGACTCTTAGCACATAATATTACAGTGAAGTTTTTTGACTCTTGTCTTTATTATTTCTACAGAGGGAAGATAGTGTGCTTTCAAGAAGAATTCAAAGCTTGAGAATGTGAAACTGGGGTTGTCAATAATTTAAAATATATAGCAAAAGCCCAAATATGTATGCCAATTTTCATACAGATTTCTGCTCTACTATATTTGTCTTTTGTAGCCTCTCAGTAAGTGTTAAGTAGGTATTCAGTCTTACGTTTATAGTAATGAATTTCTTTGTCACTGATTCCAAGAGTATTTTAATAGATATTATTTGGTAATTTATCTCTATTACTAAATTTAAAGAGCTGATGGGAAATTGCAAAATGTGACATCACTGCAGAGATTCTCCTTTCAATTGCACTAAATATTTCATGTTTCTTTGAATATTTAATTTACTTTAATTCATAATATTCAGAGAATACTGCATTAGGATTCAAATGAAGTTTTAATTCTTATGCTTAAGCAAATTTGATAATTCCCCAGCACAAAAATTAAATCTAATTATTTGCATTATTGTTTAATTACATGAGGCATGCTAATTACATGCTTCTACTGTGCCTTTCCATTGTATTTAACATCTTGTTAAATTAAGACCTGAAATATGTTCTATCAATGGAAAAGATATTTTAAGTGTAGAATAGAAATCACCTAATTTGGGAAGACTGTTTCAATTTAATCTTGAAACACAATTTGGTTTTATTTTAATACAATAATATGTATACTATTATTTATGGCCTGTTTTAATGAAACGTGCTATCAGGAGGAAATTCCATCTGTCCTATACAGGTCCCTGCGGGAAGAATGCAAAGTAATAGGAGACTCTCCTAAAATATACCTATATTCTTCTGAACTGTTTTTAACAGTAAGTTGTTAGAATTTGAGGATATATTTGGAACAGTTCTGTAAGAAAAGTTTTTAAAGAAACACTATGAGAGAACAATTTATCAGACTGACCTTTCAGATATAAAACTGCCAGTGAAAGGTGCACCAGCATAAGCCAGTCCTGCTTCACATTAAAGAAAAAATGATGAATGCTTCAGAGCCTGAAATATGCTGTGAGATCATTTTGAAGTTAAAAGAGTGTAGAAATCTGAGGCAATAAAATTCATCTTAACCACCCAATGCAAACAGCTGAGAAATTATAATGTCTTTTAAAAATGTGTTTATCAATCTGGTTATTACTAATGAGAGAAACTTATATAATGATCAGAAATTTTTCCTGAAAAATGGATGAATCTTCCTTGACATGTGACATCCTTCACTGGCATACTACTGAAAGAATGAATTCACTATAGATTGAAAGTGATGTACTGTACTGCAAATGTCATAAGTTTCTTAGCTGGTACTTTTGGAAGAGGAATTAAGACAGATGAGTATTCTAAAAATCTATGAAAAAGACATAAAGTTTGAAAGTACCTAAAGTTCTGAAGATCAAAACACATACCACCTTAATTATAGAACTAGTTAGGTAGAGTTTTATACTGTGAAATAGCTATATTTAAAATTCATCATAGAAAAATCATCAAGTTTTCACCTCCTGGCTTTGTGACACTTATTATCTTTCTTAAAGAAATCACAAATTCTCTCTTCTAAAAGTGTGAAGGGTACAGCATTAAGAAAAACAAAAGCGAAGAAAAAGATTCAGAATTCAGGTTGAATTCCTAAACTCTTATTAATAAAGCTAGTGGAATTTCAAGCATTCAACTTCCTTTTATTTTACTGAAATTTATAAGATAATGCTACTGCAACTATGTGCTTCATGTGATTTTGTGTTTATGAAAATCAATCACACAGGTTGTTATAACTGTTCTGTCATGCATTTTACATTATTCAGTGTGCAACAAAAGCAAGTAGCGTGCCTGAGGGTTTTACAGGAAGCTGGAGGCTTAACAACAGCCCTGAAATCCTTTGTCTTTGACTGACAAGCACTGGGACAGCAGGAAGGCTCATCACAAATTAGGCAAGAAATTAAGGATGAGAAATTGCTTAAAATGGCAGGGTTTTGAGAATTTGCAGAAAAATGTCTTAAGTCTTTCCTACCACACAGCTTTCCATAGTTTTATTCACCTGTGAGCATATCCCTGTTTCTGCATTTTATTTTACTCTATCAGAATTAAGGTATCATAGGGTTNATACCTGAGGGGGTTCTACAGAAAGGCATGGGAAGGACTTTTTAATATGATATCGGATGGGAGGACTAGAAACAATGGATATAAATTGGAAGGGGGTAGATTTAGACTCAACATAAGAAAGAAATTTTTTACAGTGAGGGTGGTGAAGCACTGGAACAAGTTGCCCAGAGAGGTTGTGGATGCCCCCTCTCTGGAGGTGTTCAAGACTAGGCTGGACAAGGCACTGGGCAGCCTGATCTAGTGGGAGGTGTCCCTGCCTATGGCAGGGGGGTTGGAACTCGATGATGTCTAAGGTCCCTTCCAACCCAAACTATTCTATGATTCTATATCATATTGGACAATGAGATTGCCCAAGGAGCCAGGAAAAAGCTACTCAGGCAGAATTAAAGCTAGCCAGGGACATAAAGGGCCATAAGAAGAACTTTTACGAGTACATGAATGACAAGAGAAGGACTAACGAACATGTGGGCCCATTCCAAAAGGAGACTGGAAAGCTGGTCATGGCAGATTTGGAGAAGGCTGAGGTGCTCAATAACTTCTTTGCCTCAGTCTTCACTGGCAAGACCTCTGCTTACACCACTCAAGTCTTAAAATGCATGGGCACAAACTGGGAGAAGCAAGATCCACCCAGTGTGAGTGAAGATCAGGTTCAAGACCACCAGAAGAGCTTGGAGGTGCACAAATCCATGGCACCTGATGAGATGCACCCATGGGTCCTAAGGGAACTGGCAGATGAAGTTGCCAAACCACTGTCCATCTTATTTGAAAGGACATGGCAGACTGGTAAAGTTCTCACTGACTGGACAAGGGGGAACAGAACCCCCATTTTCAACAAGGGAAAAAAAAAGAAGATACAGGAAACTACAGGCCAGTCAGTCTCACCTCTGTGCCTGGAAAAATCATGGAGAAGACCCTCCTGAAGTCTCTGCACAAACACATGGAAGAGAAGGATTTGGAGGTGTCAGTGGATGAAAAACTCAACATGAGCCACCAGAGTGCACCTGAAGCCCAGAAGGCCAACCAAATCCTGGATTGCATCAAGAGAAGTTGCCCCTGGTGAGGCCACACCTGGACTACTGTGTCCAGTTCTGGAGCCCTCAACACAAGAAGGACATTGGGCTGTTGGAGTGGGCGCAGAGAATGGCCATGAAGATGATCAGAGGGATAGAGCAACTGCCTTATGAGGACAGGCTGAAGGAGTTGGGATTGTTCAGCCTGGTGAAGAGAACTCTTGGGGGGACCTCACTGTAGCTCATCAATACCTGAAGGGGGCTTACAGAAAGGCAGGGGTAGGACTTTTTAATTGGGTATGGAATGTCAGGATTAGGAATAACGAATGTAAATTGGAAGAGGGTAGATTCAGGCTAGTTATAAAAAAGAAATTCTTTACAGTGAAGGTGCTGGGACACTGGAACAGGTTGTCCAGAGAAGTTGTGGATGCTCTCTCTCTGGAGATGTTTAAGGCTAGGCTAGACCAGGCATTGAGCAAAGTGATATAATGGGAGGTGTCCCTGCCTATGGCAGAGGGGTTGGGACAAGAAGATCTTTAAGGTTCCTTCCAGCTCAAACTATTCCATGATTCTATGATTCTATGATCATACCTTAGGTCAACAAAAAACATTACAGCAAAACTTGTAAGCCGGACGTCTTTGCAGGTGAATTCTGGAGAAATGAAACGGCCATTATCAACTCTCTCATAATTCAATGGATGCTTGGTATAAGTTTATTTGCACTGATATTTTCCATTAAACCTCTGAGGTGATACAATTGTTTCTCTCTCATTCCTTCGTATCCTCGGTTCCACTCTTCCAGTCTGAATTCTCACATGTCAGCTTCTCAACCATGTTATTCTTCTCCTTTCAGCTGGTACAGAAGGATCAAGCTTTCATTTGAAGAGGAAGACAACCTTGGCAGTTGTTTTTGAAGACATTTCTATTGGATGCTAGTGTATCACCTGTATTGCTAAAAAGCACATAAATCTTACCATTGAATGTAATTTGCTATTGTAGTATTGTTCATTTTATTTTTATTTATTATTGGTGGATAAAAATATACAGTGTTCACTACTCTTAATTCATGCTAGAAGACCTGCACAGTGGGATTTTACTAGGCCAGGTAAAAATTCTACCCTGAGCAAGAAATACTGCAGGTAACATCAAATTAGACCATCAAACTAATTATAGCAACAGTGAAACACTCTATGTGCTGAAAGACTTTTTTTTTGGACAGTCAGTGAGTTTAATGATCCAGCCCACATCTTTTGCTATCTGTGCACATAGTTGTTGTAAAGAAAACAATAGAATATAGATCCTGGGTGTTAGATGGTGTAAGACTGATGAAAGGAAGCCTATATTGTCTATTTCTATGGTGTATGATGCTTAAAGGATTGAAAAGATGTGCCATTGTAAATGCCTTACAAAATATGTTACCTGCTTTTATAATTTGAGGCATGGTTTTTGAGTTCATTTTGTGAGAGAAAAATATTATGGATTTTAGTGACAACATGGAGAAAAATATGTCTTCCAGAGACTGCTCCATGGTAAAAATCATCTTTGTTATGGAGAGTA
Organism: Turnix velox; assembly: GCA_013400935.1. Taxonomy (NCBI): domain Eukaryota; kingdom Metazoa; phylum Chordata; class Aves; order Charadriiformes; family Turnicidae; genus Turnix; species Turnix velox. Next base: position 5,994 of record VZTY01002520.1, on the reverse strand, counting down.
TTCAGCAAAAATCTTTCTTTGAAGAACTCTTTCCATTCAGTGTGTCTGAAATTGATCTATTTGTGTTTAAAATACCTTAATGAATGCTTCCAAAAGTTTATAACATTAAATTTTAAGTTCTAAGAAATATGATTATGAACCTGATCCTCTGCATTTTACTTCCATTGTACTTAAAGTGAAAATACATGCTTGAATTTTGCATATTATAAAGAAAAATATATGCAAAAATGTTTGCTTCTAACAGCTCACATTTTTAAAGAAAGTTTAAATATGTCATTACAAATTACTTTTTAAGACATTGCTGTCCAGATTTACATTACAAGGTTTTATATTATACATAAACAGATTAAATACTCCATAATCTTGTTCACATAATTGCATTTTCTGTTCTTGAACATGGTTTTTGTTAATCTCTTCATGTTTGGCATTTTCTTTCTGTGCACTAACTGTACAGTTTTATCTATGTATTCTTTCTTTTGTGTGTAATTTCAGGTATATGTTTTGTTCTTTCCTTTGACTCCCTCATTACTTCTACTTCTTACTCTCATATGAATGCAAGTACCGAGTCTGATGGAAATCTCTAGCTTTGTTGAACTGGGTATTGGACCTTCTGCCTATGAGATACAGTTCTGCCTTTTTAATGGAACCTAAATGCATAATTTTAAAGATCACTTATAAAAAAGTTTTTCTGCCTATTGACTGTTTACATGCATTATACTACTTCATTAATTACTGATTTTATTGTTATTTATTTTTATTTCTTCTGCCTTCCAATTTCTTAACATCATTAATTAAAAAGTTGTTGTTACTTGGAAAGCTTTCTCAAGTGGCCAGGAACCAGAAGTAGTAGGATTTTGCCTCAAAATCTTATTCCAAGTAAATTCTCCACTGTGCAGAACTAGGTGGGAAATGGCTGTCTTTGCCCTGAAATATCAGCAATATTAATAACAATTTTCTATTAGGCCTAGGACAATTCACAGCTGCTTTGAGGTAACTGGATAGTTCACAGCTGCTGTTGTAGCTTCCATAACACTGTAGATTCCCTAACATATCTACTGACCATCTTTTTAGCATTAGAGGGATAAAAGTTATGAGTATCAAAAAGCCAGATGTGTGCATAGTGTTTATGTACCAAGACCATCTTCAGTAGCAGAAGGCATGGAGGTAGTAAAAGCTGCTGATGCCTTTATTCTGGAGTGAGGTAATACTCAGTGTATCAGCTTTCCTGTCTGTGAGGGGTCATGTCAGAGAGACAGAGGAATTAGTTATTGCCCTATTTGAAGGCTTTTGGACAGGAAACCTTGCAAAGCCTTCTTTTTTACATCACTGTGACATAAAACCAGCCTTGAACAGAGTTCTGCTAATGACTTAAAGAAAGGAAACCAGCAATAATCTCAACTGCTGGAGGCAGTTGAGTTTTTAATTTTTAGTGTATTGGTTTGTATTGTTAGTGTGTAAACCATTTACCCCTCACACAACTGCATGACAGGGTGAACACCACCAATCACCAGTTCAAAATCAAAATGCATCTTTACCTTCTTTCCTGGTATAGCTGGGGATATCTTGGGGATTGCAATCTTCCTTGTAGCTGGGGGAACACTCTGTGATTAGAATGTCCAGTGTATGTATGAAAGGATAGGAACACTTCTGCTAAGCTGGACCTTCCCTGCACTGCTCCTCAGTCTGGACTAAAACACTGATTCATTCTGCTGCTGCAGCAAATTATCAAGTGACACCACACTTTTACTTTCAGTTTAGGAAGGAGTTGTTTCTTACTCCTGTTCCTGACTAAGGTGCTTCTGATACTGGTGACCTGCACAATTTTTTCTTAGCAGTTTTCTATAAATTAAGAGACAAGACCTGTGTCTTGTGCCTCCAGAAAAACTGGATTCTTTATTCTGTGCTAAGTGCAGACACAAACAATCTTCATGAAAGGCTGATTTAATCATTATCTGAAACTATGTTCTGCAAACATAAATTTTCAGAAGGAAATATATCCACTTTAAAGTGAACTAGATGCTTTGTTTTTCTTAAATTTGAGAATGAACTTGATAAGAAAACATGAGTACTTTGATGTCTTCCAATTACAGCTCTCATTTATCAAAAAATCACAGAACAATTGTAGTTGTTGGGGACCTCTAATGATCATATTGTCCAACTCCCATATTCAGGCAAAGCTGTATGGAGCAAGTTGCCTGGAACCACGTCCAGAAGAATTTTGAACATCTTATATGAGGGAGTCTATCTACCTAGGTAATCAGTGCCAATGCTCACTCTGAAAGTGAAAAAATAACGCTCAAAGGTGTCGTAAGAAGGGGCTGACATCCACGATCAATATGATCAGCCAGAATCCGTTTATTGAGAGCATCAGACGAGCTTATATAGAGTTATGGTTAATTATGCCTACTAGTCACATACTGATTGGTTACATGTTACATTCTTGCATTAATGTCAGACCCTCCCCTTGCAGTTTCTTCTGCCAACACAGCTGCATGCGAGTTCCTTGTTATCTGTTCCTTGTTCTCTACTCCCTCCACAAGTAGGCTATGGCTCCAGCTTGATAAGATTAGCTTCAGGCCTTGAACGATGTCTTTGTAGCTCTTGCTCCGAGAACTTAGTAGCAGTTGTTAACCCTTTAGCCTGTGCCCATTCTGCAACACAAAGGGAATATCCTGTGTTTCAGCTTCTGCCCATTGACTTTTGTACTATCACTGGATGCCTCTGAAAAGAGCCTGACTATCCTCCTTGTGCCCTCCCTTCAGATATTTATATACATTGTTCAACTTGGTGTCTAACAGGACACCTAGGTAATTTTCTGTGCTGTTGCTTTCCAGCTGGATGTCTCTTAGCATGTACTGATGCTAGAATTGTTCCTCCCCAGCGGCAGGATTTTGCTCTTTGCCTTGAACCTCATGATGTTCTTGTCAGCCAATTTCTCCAGCCTGTCCAGATGCCCACTGGCTTGGACAAATGTCTGGTGTATCAGACACTCCTTCCAGCCTTGATGAAGATGGACACCCATCCAGATGAGTAATGAATGTGTTAAATAGGATCAGAACCACTACTTATTGCTGGACTGCAATACTTGTTACTATAACACAAGTTATATTTACACTAGCTAGTAAACTGGTGACTTAGCTTGTTTCTGTGATGTATAAATGTCTTCACAGAATCCATGAGTACTACTCTAAAAAATAGCAGATATCCAAGTGCTAAAGCATTGCAAAGCTTTGTTCTGAAGTGTTGGTAATGGATGCCATTTAAGCATATAAATCTCTTCATACTTACAAATCAACTTAGATAAAATAAATCTCATTGCTTTACAGCAAATATTCTCCCACCGGAAATAAACTGCAGACTAGATTACTTTCTTTATTCTCCCATAGACACAATAATTGCCTTTTGCTCTATGCTTTTCATGAAGACAAAATGAATAAACATGTAAACATATTCTGTTTCATCTTGAATTAAAATTTGGCAGAGCATATTCAATTCATGTTAAAATCTTGTTCCACGTTGAAATGTATAGACTGATAGAGAAACAAAGTTACTTTGGGAGTATCAGTCAAGCCAATATTAACATTAATCAGCTTTGTGCATGTAACAAATACCTCAAGCAAGAAAACTCGTTTTCCTATTTCTGCTTATCTAGAAAATATAATACAACTGGTTATAAGGGACAGTAAAATATCATGTAATATCTTTATTGTAAAAAATTGTTGATGACTTAACTTTTAAAAAGAGTTAAATGTCAAGGACTTTACACTTAAAAGTAATGTTTGAATAGTTTGCAAGTTTTCTACCTCTCTGATGTTTACTAAATTATGAAAGGTCATATATTCACATGTAATATGATTGAAATTTTTCCTATACTAATTTTTTTAAAATAATTATAATTATTTAAATAAAGTATCTGATGTTAAAATGGCCCAAACTTTAGGAAATTCCTGATTTGAAAGCTGCAATTTGATATCTGAGTATAGATTGAATGGTAAAAATCTGGTTTTAACATTTTTCTTGTAGTTTCCAAGAATCCTTACTTTACAAACTATACTGATATAAATAATTAGAATTACTAATCTCTGGATGTCTTTGAACATCCAGAGACCTAGACTTGGTTTCTGTTTGAACTGCAAAACTCCTGAGGTATTCTCTTGACTCTTCTTCTTTCCTCCAGCTTGCTACTGTCATTTCAGATACTGCTGACAGTGCTGAAATTGCAGGGGATGTTATGTGCCACTGATTCTGCACAGAATTCTGAAACAGGAGTGCTGTGGAAGTTCTATAAAAGAGAGATTCCTCATGGGTGACCTTTCCCCTTGAAAAAATGGGTGATTAATTCAGTTAGCCCCACCAAGACAATTTATTTCAGATGGTGTATATAAAAATATTTGTTCAGTTAAAATCTATAATAAAAGCTAGGAAGAGAGTGTTCTGAGTATCAGTTATTATATAAATCTCAGGGATAATGAAAATTCTTATCTGCTTGCTGCTATTTGTGTTGTATCTCTGAAATGCCTGCTTCAAGATTTTGTAAGGAAGTCAACATTTCCATACAATACATCCTCCAAAACCAAAATTTATTATTGATTATAAGTGCAATGAAAAAATAGGCTAGTATACAATGTTGGGGGGACAGATTTTTAATAACCAATAGAATTTAGCAAACTTATTCTTCCTAAGTAATCTATTGCCATATCTAGTTGTTAATCTTCAAAAAATAAAAAATATCTCTGTCAATAATATTGATCACATTGAATATAGCAGATGACTGAAAAACTGCAATCTAATGAATAAAAATATAATGAATACCACATGTGGAAAAATGAAGATGTGCCTAATCTGTTACCATTAAGATAAAGAAAGAAAAAGACTAATGGGATCAAATAGATCAAATCACTGCAAGAAGTTTAGTTAAACATGCAGTGTTACAGTAACCCAGAATTTGTTTGTAGGCAGTTGCTTATCCTTCTTTTCTTGTGTACAAAGGAGGGAAGATAGTCAATGTATCATAACAAAGCTGAAGTTCATAGCTTGAAGAAGTTGAGAGCTACTTGTGAACATTCTTTCTATGCTGTAAAAACATGTGATTACAGACTGTTCCCAGGCAGTCATAGCTGGTTGTAGAGTATCAAGTACTCCTATTGTAGGAGGAAAGGCATTCAGTTATGACTTTTTCATAATTTTTATCTGACAGAAACTGGCAAAAAGAGTGCACAAAGAAAACCACCTGGGTAATTGAACTCAAAGCCAATTCTAAGGCTAAAAGGTATACTTTCTTTAAGCTTCCTTTTCTAGTTGACATACCTATAGAAACCCATGTTATTCGTAAACACCCTTTGCTGAATTTAGCTCTAGATGTGCCTTGGCATTCCTGGCTTGATCGACCCATATGCATGTAGTGTCTTTGTACTCTTCTCTGTGCTCTAATCTGACCCCGTTTGAACTGCAAATCTTTCCTCTAATTTTTTCTTTCAATTTTCATATGCCCTTTTGTTTGGCAAAATCTCCAGACTAGATAAAAAACAACCAAACCATAACTGAAAAAAATAAACAAAAAAATGAGTTCAGGTAAATATATTTCTATAGAAATAATGATGCAAAGACATCCAGAGAATGAAATACATTAGATAAATGTTGACAGAGTTTTTCTGTTTATCAATCAGTTTTTGCAAGTTTGAAACAGCTTTCCACTCACCATATTTTTCCATGTTTACTATCAGTGCAATATATTCAATAATGTATTATTGCAAATGGGACAGAAAAGTAATGTCAGTTCTTTTGCAAGGATTTTTCATGTGCCTTTTATGATAGTTTGAATTTTAGAGCAAAATTATTCTTATTTTCTTGCATACTAGACAAGAAATACCTGAAATAATGCCAAGAAACCCATGGGTTAAACGTTACCTCGTTCAGATGGTTTTGGTTCATACAAAGGTTTAACTGAGAATGTCTTCAAAGGAACTGTCAGATGAAGGTCCTGCACCTGGGTCG
>VZTY01002516.1:53373-71397 GCA_013400935.1 Turnix velox | reverse complement strand
TGCCCCCTCTCTGGATGGGTTCATGACCAGGCTGGCTGAGGCAACTTGGTCTAGTGGGAGTTGTCCCTGCCTATGACAGAGGGGTTGGAACTTGATAATCATCAAGGTCCCTTCCAACCCAAACTATGCTATGATTCTACGATTCCATGATTCTATAATTTGACTTTTCCTTATTCAATATTCAAAGTGATCTTCAGTATTGTGCTTTAAGATGCTATACGCAAAGACGAATTGAAAAATCTAAGCTTTTCAGTATATACTTTAAGTATCACCAAGCCTTTTACCATGAAAATTGCCCCCCAGTAACTCTTCTTGCTGAAGAGAAGTCAGTACCATCCACTTGTTTTCACAGATAGATTAAAAAAATTCTTGACAAATGTTTACCTAAATCAACATTTTAAAAAGTGCCATTTAACTTTTTTTCCTCAAAATGGAGAGAATTAATCTTTTTGATACAAACCACATCCTCCTTGACCAAGGATAACTATTTTGGCTGCCACTGTAGGTAACAGTGAAAAAGCGCTAGCATTGAAGGGTGAATCCTCTTCCTAAAATAGCTGGCTAAAGGGACAATGTCTTCCTTCTCTGTCTTTTAATGATAGAATATCAGCCTTCACAGCTTAGACTAGACAGCTACCTTTAAGATGTTTAACCCAAGTGACACTGAGGATGTGCCAAAATTCATGGTAGTATGCACTGAAAAGATGCATATGAAAGTATTGAGAAGATGAAGGGCTCAGTCCCAAATTGAAAGAACTCCTACAAGTCACTGTACTACCCTAGCACAGGGCATTTTAACTCATCAATCATGTGTTACACAGTACAGATATGCTTACCTCAAAGCCCTTACATGGGGTGCATCTGACCAGTGCCCAGTGCCCTGGATGGGGAAGATTAGCCTATAACAGAGATTCAGGCTTTCCATCAGGCAACTTTCTCCACAGTTGTATCAGACATGCTCAAAAGTATCTCATCTCATATGCATGAGTGAAACTTGCCTTTTGGCCAAGTGTAGATTAAGGCTCATTTTAGCAGGATGCAAGTCCAGCACATGCTGAAAAACAGGCTCTTCCAAATGTGCTTCAAGCTGGGTACTGCTGACAGAATCAGTCATTTTCAAAACCCGACCTACTTAATTTAGGTATCACATTTTGTCCTTCACCTGAAAAACTGTCAAGTACAGTGTTTCTTATATGCTTAGATAGAAAATACTTCTAAGTATTTATAATCTTGGCACTGCTACATTCTTTTTGTATTAAACTTTCCAGCATCTATTGTAGTGAGTATCAAGCTGTTTGTCACAGTGGCATCTGCCTTAGATAATGCTTTCTCTGGCAAAGAGAGCTCTTAAACAACAAAAGCATAAGAGCACATTGACCACATCTTGAGTTTGGGCATATATCCCAAGCAGACCTATTTTGAAGGCAATGAAGCACAACCTAAAATTGAATGGAGTATGTCACTATCTTCTACAAGGAACCCTGTGCAGTTTTTGCATCTGTCCTCTGTGTGAAAGTAACCTTTGAACTTCTTACATGTAATGTGGTTATTGCTACTGTCAACGTAATTTATTTTCCTTTAAAAAACAGAATCTGAAAAACAAAACTGTATTAAAAGTTCCAATGTGAAACCTGGAGGTACGACTTAATATCATATTTCCATATTGCTTCCTGTTTCTCATACAGCTTGAACTAACTGCCCACAGCCCCATCAATGTTTTTTTTTTCATAAATGCTGCAGTAAAAATCAGCTCCAAGGCAAAACAAAAAAAAAAGTGGAAAAAACACCACCTAACTTGACATTCTTCAAGTAGGAACTGCTCACACTTCTACTCACACTATCAGTACATCCAGGTTTTGTGCAGTTGTCAATAGAAAGTATTAAGACATTTTGTTCCACCATAAGGTTAGTAATCTTAAAGTCCAATTACTTGCATAATTGGAATTTCCAAATTTTAATGAACTCCAGTTTGAACAATGCTGTTCATCACAAGTATGAACAAGAACTATTTAGAGGGTTGTATTACTTTTATAATATGTAGAATTAAAAACGACTACCCATTCTGACAAAAATTGATGTATCTGAAGTGTTCAGTGTCCCTGGGTAATGACTGGCTTTCTGCTGTTGAATAGAAACCAAAGCTACTCAAGCAACAGAAATTTCTAAATGCTTTCTTTTACTAGTATTCAGTATTAAGGGTTCAAAAGTAATTTGGCATTCTGTGAAATATTTAAATCTTGTGACCAATGATAATACTTAAAGCATGAGACTTCTACATCCTTTCTTTAGCTATCTGAAGTGGTAGCCACATGAACTTGCACACTTAAACATCACAAATACAAAGGTAAAACCAACTTCCATTTCCAAGTGAAATTTTCTGAACAAACTTCAGAAAAATTAAGTCACACGAAAGTACTGAGACAATAGCTATCAGGTGCCTACCATTTAAGAAGACCATACATCTGCTGTTAAACCATAAGGAGAAGTGCTAGGGTTCAACAGTAGTGCTTAGACTAAAGCAGTAGCTATCTCTGCAACCAAAATTTTTTAAAAGCTTGAGACTTATTTGGAAACCAAAACAAGAGAAAGTCACATCCTTTTCATAAGATACTTGAAATATTTTATTGAGTTACCTTAAATCCTTCTGGTGTATCTTCACAAGCAGACCTACTGCCTGAAGGGATTCACATCTCATATTTGCCATGTTTCTCTTGTGAAAGTAATCCGGTAGGAGAAAGGTTTCCCAAGTTCTTACAGCAAAATGTCTGCATGCAGTAGCCATTTGGCATCAGTATTTCATGTTTTTTAAGATTTTGAGGTGTTTTTGTAGTGGGTTTTTTTTTGTTGTTGAGAGTTTTTTGTTGTTGTTGTTGAGGGGTTTTTGTTGGTTTTTTTGTTGTTTTTTTTTTAAATAGGTGCACACTTCAACAGATTAGTTGAAGGTCAGAGAGATTTCCAGATGCCCAGATATCCATAAGCACACTGCACCAAATAGGATGAATGCCTCACTTCAGGGTTTACCCAAACACTGGCATGCTTTCTGGAAGCATGCGACAGCACTCCGAAATCCAGACTTTAATTACTGAAGAACAGTTGAATAGCCCATTAAATTAATTATAAACTTTGGGTCAGTAGGGTGATAAGTGATCACCTTGTCTATTGTGTTAAAGGTAGTTACTATTTGATTATATACAGGATATCAGTTTAGCCTTTCCAGGACATTAAGTGCTACCTGTCATCTGACAAAAGGTTACAGCAGACACCTACATTTAATTGCATTAGCCATTCTTCTCACCTTACAATTAGAAAAGTATGGGAGGGGAGAGAGAGTGTAACGGAAGAAAAGTCTGAGGGAAAACATCTGGTCAATTCAAATTCTAACAGAGACATAGGTAAAACCAAACCTAGAATCAGATTGGGGTATTCCAAAAAAAAAAAAAAAGAGTTATTTAAGATTTCTGCAAGAGGGACATTATACCCTTAAGTGTGTGGTAAATAATAATTATTAGTAATAATTATTTTTTGTAAATTTAGAAGAGTGATGCTATCTGAAAATACATTTCACTGAAATACCTGATGTTACACTAAAAACTCTGCTACAATGGAAGAGAAAAAGATTACTAAAAATCAACATCTGGACCAAAAATATCAAAATTTTTCAATACTGTGAACACATTTAGACACGCTGATAAATGCATTTTCATTAGAGAAGTGGCAGATGGCTGCATTTCAGTTCCTGAACCTTGAAATCTCTTCCTCACACACAAGGATGCTGCTGCAAAGGCTGCATATCTGTAAATGAAAGCACCAGAGGAATTACTGCAGGATGGGCTGCTTTGAAGGGGCTGAAGAACCCAGCACCTTCGGCTGCATTTGCTGAGTGGCCAGCAGCTCAACAGATTGAGCTGTGTCTGTCCCTCTCCTTGCATGTACAGGAACCATCTGAAAACAAACAGCTCAAACACGAAACACAAAAGATAACAAGGAAATAAATTCTCAGCTCCCTGATCAAAAAAAACCAAAAAAACACAGATACTTTCTTATCTCCTCATTATTCCTGTTTTAAGCAAAGATCCTGGCTTTTCCTTATCTCCCTCTGTAAGTATCCTGCTTAACAACCATATTAAAACCATCACTACTGGAAAACAGATATGAAAGACAACGGCAAGTACGTAGTTCATCTGCTAGTAGAATGAATGATCATAGAAAGGATTGGGTTGGAAGGGAACTAAAAGATAATCTAGTTCCAACCCCCTTACCATAGGCAGGGGCACCTCCCCCTAGATCAGGCAGCCTCATCCAGCCTGGACTTAAACACCTCTACAGAAGGGGCATCCACAACTTCTGTGGGCAACCTGTTCAGGGCCTTACCACCCTCATGGTAAAGAGCTTCTTTCTTACACGCAGCCTAAACCTACCCTCTTCCAATTTGCATCCATCCTTTGCTCCTAGTCCTTCCATCCTGTACCCTATTAAAAAAGTACTATCCCAGCTTTTCTGCAGGCCCCTTTCAGATATTCTATGATTCTGTTGATAAGCTACTATGAGGTCTCCCAAAGACTTCTCTTCTTCAGGCTGAACAACACTAAGTCCTTCAGCTTGTCCTCGTAAGAGAGGTGCTCCAGCCCTCTGATTGTCTTCATGGCCCTCCTCTGGACCCACTCCAACAGCTCAATGTCCTTCTTACGCTGAGGGCTCCAGAACTGGACACAGTAACTCCAGTTGGGGTTTCATCAGAGCCAAGTAGAGGGACAAAATCACCTCTCTTGACCTGATGGCCACACTTTTATTGATGCAGCCCAGGATTTGGTTGCCCTTCAGGCTGAAAGCACACAGTGCCAGCTCACGTTGAGTTTGTCATCAACTGACATCCCCAAGTCTTTCTCTTCAGGGCTGCATTCAAGCCACTCTCCACTCAGCATGCTGTTGATGCCCTAGTCAAAAACCTCACAGACCCAGAAGATGTGCAGCTTAGCACACTCTGCTGACAGGTGCCGGCAGGTCGGTAAGACCCTCTGAGTGGGGGCTTATGTGAAATTTAATTTATGGCTGTAGCATCCTCCCTCCATCTCTCAGAATAACAGCAGACAGAAAAAGAAGTTGAAGGAGGAAGAAGGAAAACACATTCTGTACATCATCTGGGGTCACAGCTTGACCACTTCCCAGAAGAGATGGCCCATTGATAAGGCATGCTAACACTGCTACTTTGCTTGGCCAACTTCACAGCAACTCCAAGTCAGCCTGTGCCCCTGCAAGTATCTGGGTCCTAGTTCTACCAACAACCCAGAGCCAAAACCCAGCTGCTCTGAAGTCCACCTTTAATGAGCCTAATTAATTTACTTTCAAGGTAGCCCGATTCCAGACTGCACTGTTTTCCAAATGTTTTTCATAAAGCTGGGGAGAAGACATGCAACCTCCCCACGAGCCTCACCATGATCCCAGAGCATCCCTCCAGTTCCTGTGTGGCTCAGCATCTCTCCTAGCCAAGGGGAAAGGCCTCAGAGGAGGGCACGGAGGCGGAAAGAAAAATTGAAAAGGAACACTATAAAGCAAAATATTCTGATAGAAAAATCGAACAAGCCATTCCTCCAAAGAAGAATCAACTGCTACAAGTCTTTTTTAACTACCTTTGCTAACACAAAAGTGATACAGAAACAGAGATCACTGCCCTCATTAAAAAGTTCTTTTATTTCCTTATTCACTCCCTTAGTTTTCTAACATAAGTCTTCCTCTGCTACTGACAACTTGAGCATTATTTATATAACAGCCAAAGTATAATTGGCCTCTTTCACATGAGTGAATATCAACATATAGGGGGGGGGAAGTAGGGCAGGGAGAGAATGCAGATAAGTAATTATTTCCATAATCTTAGAGAAAAGTCATACTCTGACATCGTGACAGATTTTAGATGTCCTGTTCTGCATTAATATATAGAGGATGTTTAGCTTATAGCAGATCATTTTGCTATAAAAACATTCTGTTTAGTTGCTAAATCAAAAGAAGGACAGAAAGGAATGAAATTCTCATGACCAAAGATATCAACAAGACAACCATTTTGCTGGGATATAATTTTTCCAAGTACTGGATTTTTCTTTCTAGGTTATTCCAATTTAAATTTATTTTAGACCTGACATGAAGATAACAAATCCTACTATACACAGTATTGTGAATCCAACACTCAATTCTCAATTTTTAGAGAAAGATATAGCATATGCTTAAAATATACATCCTATCTTGTTCTCCCTATTCTCTTTTACCAGCTTCTGTTTTATCTTAATATAGCAAACTTTTTGCCTGCCTTGTTTTGTTTTTTTTTTTGGTTCCACAGCACTTCATTGAAAAATAAAATACCTTACACCGTGAAGCTTTGGCACCATGGTACATTTCCACGTAAAAAGATGCAATGTCATGGATTTAAGGGAGTCACATATTACCAGGGTCATTTGAGCAGACGCCTACATACAAATTATGCAACACTATTTAAAGAGATACTGCACTACAGCTCAGAAAACACAATTTCATATCTGACACAAACCACATGAAAATTAGACTTACAAGTATGTTGAGATGGAAGGGGAGGTGGGAGGGAGTGGTCAACGAGGCAAGTAAAGGCAGAACTGAGCTACCCCCCCAAAAAGGTCCCTGTTCAAGTGCAAAACTTAGTGCAGTTCTGAGGGGCAAAACACTACCTCCAGCAACAACAGAGCTGCTACTTTTCTGCTTCCAAGAGCTTTGCTGACCAGAGGAGATGCAGTATGACAAACCTTTCCATACTTTGCCAAGTGTGATTATTTCCATCACTTCCATTTCTTGGCTCCCTACACGATCCAGACAAGATCCAAAGCCTAGCAAAGCTGACAACAGTTTCTGTACCAGCTTTAGTATTCCAGTTTCAGAATATACTCTCTCCCTTAACATTAACTGCAGTGATTCACAGTAATGTGCATTTTTCATGCAAGTCCACTTTCACAAGCAGACTGGACAAGACCAATTTTAACAAACCACCCGTGACTGAATGAAACGGACCATTCTTTGCAGTTGTACTGGCAAGATGGCCATCTCCCCGAGGAGCTGATAAAGTTTTCAGTACTATTAAGAACTCTACTTGAAGATTTAAATTTTTCTTCCTTCCCGACAGCACTGCAAAGATTTTTCAGACAAATTTGCTATTATTTTCAGAAAAGCATTATTCTCAAAATACACTCTATAAACCTAGTCTCGTGCACAAAGTTGCTGCACTTTTGAGGTTGTCATGCCCCTATGAATCAGTCATACTAACTGCAGTAAAATAAATAATTTGAACTTGATTTTAATTAAGTACTTACAGATACCACCACCTCCCTTTGGGCCAATTACTTTTCTTTATTTTCAACTGTTAAAGACAATTTTAAGCAGTAAACAAACTGCATAGATTAAGTTTTCCTTTGCATAGAAAAGATGGTGTTGTGATTAATTTGGATTCAGATCAGTTTTCAGCCCCACCACAAGCTCCCCAGCAAAGCCTTAGGCACATTGTTTAGGATTCAAGTATCCCATATCAGGCAATTTAAAAATTAGGTGATTAAGTCTCATTTGGTGATCCCAGACTTTTTACAGTCTCTGTAAAAGAAAAGATACCTCCAGAGACCAGTTTGTCTCACACCCAGATAGATGCCTAAGGTAGGTCAAATGAACCACCTTCTAAGGGCATTTAGAGCTAAATGAGATGAGTCCCATCCTTAATCTCCCTCTGTCATTGATCCCCATCTGTCATACAACATTTATGTGACTACATCAATAGAACACTGTTTTGATTACTACTGCAATTTACTCTCATTATATAAAACTCTGGTGCGTACATATCTTAATAGCTCACAAAAAGCTAATCCTAAAATCTTTACCCAAAAATCTTCAGGACTACCCTCAGGACAGACTACCTAGGAAATTATAGTTTTGATTCTTGATTTGTCTATTTATGCTATCACATATCAGAGTAGAACTAGATGTTCTCCTGTATCAACTAGTCATTTAGAGGGGGTATAGAGATTTCCAATTAATATATCAACCTCTGGACAGATAAATTTGCTCTGGTGTTGGGGAAGCTGATGTAGCAGTACTTTTCTAATTCCTCTGTGACAGAAACATTTAGAAATTTCTTTCTGGCATGAAGCACCTAGTGTCTTAAATAAATTGGTTCCAGACTCAGCAGGATCCTCCATGCTAGATAAATTCCCACCTCATCACATACGGCTAAAATCCAGCCACTTCGTACTATCCCATCTGCAAATAATTCAAATCCCAGTTACAAGCAGGGCATTGTGCCTAAAATAACTTTCTTCAGCAGCAAACCAAACAGGTTATCCAGTTTTCAGGTTGAAAGTGAAAATTCAGGTTTTGAAAAAGGAAACTTTCTATAAAAAAAAGCAAGAGGAAGGTAAGGAGGTCATAAAGAGTAACTCAGTGTGGTTTCCAATTAGAGCTCTAAATTGAGTGTCCAAGTCCCACTTCAGGAACAGTGAAGCCTTAATGACCAGCAAAACACACTTGGATCTCGCATAGTGTCCAACAGACAAGAGTTCACATTTTCAAGTATGAAGCTTCCATGATTAACTTAAAATCCCTCTGAAGGGGAAGGCTTATATAGTTATGGCAATGAATTGTTTATTGATCTCTGGGGCCCTCAAACATTTGGCCTAATTATTATTTGTTTTGCACAACAGTCCATATTCCCAAAGATTTGGATCCTATTATGTTAGGCACACATTACAGGTCCTGTTCTAAAGAGACTGGAAAACAAACGCTGCATCTCACAAACACGGAGCAGCTCTTTAAGAAGTTACAACCAGTCACAACCCACAATTGGGATTTACTGTGTTAACAGAGGACATGGAGAGATGAGCATTTCCCCATTTTCCTTTACTTCACCTCCCCCCTCAAAAAAAAAAAACAAACAAATTGCTCACCACACATTAGGATGTTCTCCAACAAAATAATGTTGATTTTTCCCATGTGTCCAAGCAAGCAAGCAGCCTAGAAAAACAAAAAAGGTTTAAAAGCCTAATTGGTTACTCTAAGGGATGGTGACAATAAATAACTTTTTATCTTCCCTTCCAACTCATTTCAGTGCTTCAAAGAGGAAGAGAACCAGGGGAGAAAACCCTAAGTTCCTAGGATCTAATTCATCTCATCTAATGAAAGAAAATATGATTTACTGAGAAATACATTAACAGGAATTCTGGTTTAAGTGAGTCAGAATTAGATCTACACTATTAAGCCAAGTCCAACGGAAAAAGCAATGAGGCCTGAAGCAATTGCTTTGTAACAGGAAACAAAGATTGAGAGCTATCTTGCAATGGACAAATGCTATGTATCTTACCTAGGAAAAAAGAAAAAAAGCAAAATCCTTTTATTTACTGTTGCAAATGAAAGCGGTTATATTTCTTTTAACTGGAACCACATTTGCAAGGATACTGGCCCCTATGGTGAATATATTTATTGCATGCTAGTCTGAGTCAAACCTAACTAACTAACTAGCTAATATAAGTTACACCTCTGCTGTATGTATAGGACATCATCTTTATCTCAGCATGAACACACATAAGATTTCTGACCATCACGAAACAACATATAGCCCCTCCACCTGCACCCTCTTCTACTAATTCTTTCATTCCTCCCATTCTACTAGTTTCACAAATACACCAAAAATAACAAGGCAATAGCTTTTAAGTACAGCAAGCTTGACTAGTCACAATCCATATGTTTGCTGAGAATTTTTAAGGGTAAGAAAATTTCTGAACATTTCCCCAGCTATTTTTTTTTTTTTTTAAAAAAAAGCACTACGACACCAAGCGCAGCACCACATTATTCACGATACATCTCTCATACTTTGCACTTGGACTCTATTCACCATAATTACCTCTAAGCCTGATTGAAGCACCTAGCTTTAAGGATATTACCACTACTACAGTTGCAGTAGGAGACAGGCTGAACTGGTATTTTTCACAGTTTACGGTTAAGTGTTTGCAATGCCTCATCAGCATAACTCCTAAGCTATTAAAAAAACCAAAAACAATACATTTATCCCAAAAGTAGCCATGAAATGGAAAATACTCGCACTAAAAGACAAAATAACACCTTTAATAATTTGTTAATTATAAGTCTATGTCTTCAACTATGCTTAGTACTGACTACATCCATATATGGACTTCTGTCCCATCTTGATCACCCTTTCAAATTTGCTCACCTACCAAAAATACCCGAAACCACCACTGCAAATTACACTAAGAAGTTGGGGCTTTGCCTTCACAGAAGAGCATACTTCTCTTCACCACAAAAAAGTCAGAGTCGGCTACAAAAAGGTGGTAACAACACTTCAGATGAAGGGATGCCAGGTGATAATCTCTTCCAGCAAGTAATTTAGCTTTATTCTGTGAAATCAATTAACACCACTGAACTTTTCAGTTATTTTAAGATAAATGTAGTTGAAGAGTAGAGGAATTTTAAGAGCCAAATTTCAACCCAAAGGAAATTAAAATGTTCTGTTTTCATACTAATACTAAAAGGAATTACAGATGCTCTAGCTAGAGTAATACTGACAAGTCCCATTGAAATTGTGACAATTGTTTTTTCTTTCACCTATGTGCTATGCACGCACTTTGTTGTCTTGATGGTTAGAGATATCCTGGTTAGAGCTACCTGGAAAGGCTAAGTTTTGGCTTTAAGGATAAGTTTGAATCATTCAGTAACAGCACAGACAGTACCTACTATGCCTCCAGATGTCTGGTTCATCACCTTTAATGAACATTTGGCTGGTTGTTGCTCTGGAAGCCAATTGACACTACATGGAGAAGCAGTGCTCAGTTCAAAAGCCACAGCTGACACAGATAAAATATTTATTACTATCCTAAAATACTGATTTTCATAGCGAGTTTTATAACTTGCTCACCTGTAACACAGAACTTCCATCAATATTTATAAAGAATAATTTATTTTAGATTAAACAGCTCACAATTATTAGCCAGTGTACAATTTGTAAAGCAAATATTAGTATATCAAATATTAAAGTATGTCCTGTCATTTTTAAAAGTGGACACATATTGTGAAAATGACAAATGCAAGAAAGAACTATAGCACATGACTTCATGTGGCTTGGTCCCAGATGACTTCTAAGTTTTAATTTATAGCATTTTATCAACAAGCTAAAAAGAATGTTAAATACATTAATACAACCTTCCAATTTAATTACAGAAGATTTACACAAAATGATACACCAGATAAGAGCAATGAAGGCCTCACACAGCTGCAGCATAGCATGAAGAAGGAACTGACCTCTGTCAAGGTCATATGAGTATTTCCAGGTGTTATTCTGCTGTAACTAGCAGCTGAGTAATCTAAGAAAGCATGAAGTAAGGAGGCTGAATCTGAAGAGCAAGTGCAAGATAACCCCTTGTTAGTAACAGTATATGAAAGACACCTATGAAGAAATTAAGACTATGGAAAAGAGAAAGCATCTACCAGCAGACTTCCTTAAAGGAAATATTAGTGTGTCACATATAGAGCTATCAAATGCAACAGTTTAACATCTCAAGCTTTAATTAAACACTTAGGCTGTTAGAGAACAGGTAAACTTTAAAATCAAAAGATATAGAAAATCTGCAATTTAACCATCTCTACACTTACAGTCAAAAATATTCATCTTCCACCCTTGTCTGGACTACTTAAGAACTACTCTCTGCCAAACCAGTGGGGTAACTCTCACCTGCCAAGAGACATCTGTTGTGTTATCAGCACCACCAGTTAACCAAGCACAGCTCAAGACATGGAAAGAGGACATGGAAGATTCTCATCAAGACAAGATCAACCTGGTGCAAAGCAGATACATGACATCTGGCCCAGACAGAATGGCAGACACTTGAAAGGCAGCTCCAGAACAGTCCTTCAGGTAGGATCTGATTGACAGGCATTTGCAAATTAAGGCCTATTTACACAATCCCAGGACAGACTGATGTGACACATAGTATTGATCCTCTTACATTTGAGAAAGTAACAGTAATTTTAAAGAAATTCCTACTAATAACCACAATTTATCATTTTAAGACAGATTAGTGGAGTAAAATAGATGGAAGGAACACTTATCAACTTCAATAGGTTTTAAATAGGTTTTAAATAAAGTCTAAGATTAACGCCAGTGTCCTAGTTTGGCCTGCAAACCAGAACAACCTGTAAGATAAACAAGCAGAAAATGCTTGTCAGTTAAGGTAAGACAAAAATAGGATTATAACATACAAAGGCATCTTAAGAGCAATTCAGACAGAACCTTTTCACACCCCAAAAACAACGTCACAACAGCTTCTACAAAAAATATTATTTAATCCAATATACTCAATGAAGGTTCATGGCAGCAAGTTCAATAGGTTCATGGTTTTAAGGCAAGGAGGACAGCGGATTATCTGCTCCCTTCTCATGGATTAAGAGAAATCAGAACCCCAGAAACTTCTACCTCCAATTTAGTTGAAAGGCAAGAAAGTACTGAGCAAGAGATTTCGCAGGGACAGATGTCATCTCCTTAGTCAGCTGGCCCATACACTTGCTATTCTGACAGACAAATTGATATCTCTTTATCTTTCACATTTGACCAAGTTAATGCCCAAAATTCTACATACTAGAGCACAATTTAATATTAGTATTTCCACTACAAGGAAAACAAGGAAGCTCCTAGCAACAGCTTTCCAAAGGGTAAGATAAACTTCAGAATTGCATTTGACACACCCCAAATGCAACAGCTCCTGAGCACCAACATCCATTTTGAGGTTGGGAACCTCTCTTACTTCTCAACACTTCACCGTTTAGAGCTGCCTATGGCTCCTCTGCTCGTTAAAATCATAAGAGAAAGTATTCCCTGTTTTCAGAGGTATTCTTTAAGGAGAAATTGTGATTTTTTTCAAGTAGAAACAGCTCTTTTACAATAAGAATTTGCAAAACTATTTTCATAGTCTCTATTACCCCATCAATCTTCAGCTCCCAAATATTCACAAATAGATTATGTCTTCTAACAAAACAACACCTTTCTGATAAATTTCCCTTATGTTAGCTCATTTAGCCTTAAAAAAAGAAAACCAAAACCAAAAACTACTCTCATAGTAATAGTCACATATTCTTCTAAGGATTTCTAACAACTCTAAGATTTGATGACAGAAACTCAATAGAATTTTATAAAGAAGCACTCTCCATAGCTTTGGAAAGAAAAACTAAAATTAAAACTACATGTTAAAGTGGTCTATTAAGTGCTCCAAATAAGATAGGTCTGATGTTCACCTGTCAATGATGTATGCATACACATTTTCTAGAGAACATATTACTGTTAGATAGCCTTGAACCAGACAAACCATTTTTCAAGGAATCTCAATTTGCATAATACTTCCCACAAAAGCATTCCAATTATTTTCAACTCCCACATTCACATGGTTACTCAAACACAGAGATGAGGTGCATGCACCAGGATTTTATGCCTCTGAGCTAAGCTGGGTAAACAGCAACACTGATTTTCAACCACACATAGAAAATAAAAAAACCACACCTTAAGATAAAGGTACAAACCAGAACTAGTAAATGGGATTTTAATTCACCATCATTACATTAGCTTTAAGGCATGAATTCTCAAATAGTTCAGACACTGTACTACCTAGTCACTACAACCTAGAGGCTGTAGGAAGCCACACCTGCCCACCTCGGGGGATCAGACCAAAAGAGATGGGAAACAGTCATGATAATAAATTCCTTCTCCCTCCTCGTACACATGCTCCTCAAAGTTATCATATAAAAGTCTTTATGAGAGATGCCAAAACCAGCACAGTGAAAAGCCAACCAAGCCGAGGATAATGGATGTTGTCAAAAGCTCCATTTCCCTTCTGTGAGCACATCCCCAGGGCTATCGAGTCCTCAGTGTACTCCCTTTGGAAAGCACAGCTCCTCCTGAAACAGCTGGCACAAAAAACATGGTTCCATGACTGGCACAGCACTGAGAGAAGTGGCATTGCTTAGGATCAGCAGCCACATTCTGCTCCCATGGAGGGTGGGTGTACTACACTACATTTGGTTATTACCATAAATGCTGAATAATGTCCTAGAAACCTAGACAGAATCATTAAAGTAATGAAACTTGTTTGGGCTACTTAGAAATAAAATTTTATTTTCCTGAAATATTTTTTTAAAATCAAAGTTGATGATTAACAGTCTTTCTGGATAATATCTGGTGACAATTTAAAATTTTTATGGCTTTCCATTCAGAAAAGCCATATAAATATCAGTCAGTTATCAGATAACTATAACACGCAGGAGACATTCTTGAATTACTTTGTGTTCCAACACAGTTCTCCTGGCATCCTTACGGATGGCAGAAAAAGAGGATTGGCATCCAGAGGCAGCAAGCCTCTCAGAATTCAAAAGATAACAACACCCCCTCTAGGATGGAAAGGGAGAAGTGTTCTGCAACAGCTATTCTGGGGAATATACCTACAGACTGGGTTTGACAAAAAATACAGGTTAAGAAAAGTAATCAGATCCTCCATAAACATTTATTATAAGGTGCTACTTGTTAAGTCACAGTCAGGCAGCGAGGAGAACACTTGCCAAAAGCAATACCCAAGATGTGTTTATTACAGCTCCTATTTAGCTTTGGGTCACTACATGTCCCAGGGGAAAAAAAAATATTTATAATTTAAACAGATAACTATTCACACGCTGCTTGTGCTACACTTAACTAATCTGCACAGTTCCTGCAAGAGATTGCCCATAGCCTGCTCTTATCTTCTCACGAGGAGAAATCATGAAGAGCCCTTGTCAGTTCTCCTCCTAATGCAATCTGTTTTGGTATCTAGCATTTCTGTAAGTTATAACAGTATAACCAGCATTTCCTAATCCCTCCCCTCTTACTGATGTGTATTAGAAGGAATAAAGCCTATTTTAGCAAAGATGACATTTGTACAAAACAATCCTGAAAATATTTATTAACCTAAGGCTTTGTTTATTCAGTCTGGCAAACGGTTTTATTTTAACCTCAAGTATCTTTAGTAAATGTCAGTGGTAAACACAAATTCATACTTAGCTCCCTTATGTGTATTTCCAATTAAGCTTCTTCACAGATACATAGTAACATTCAAAAAACAACAAAAACTTTTTACAGAAAATGGAAGCAAATCAAATGATGAAGTACACATTTACATGGACATCACCAGCAGAGGAAAAGAGACTGTGGTATCTACGCATAATAATTCCTCCACAGTTTTGCTCTGGATATGCAGAAATATTTTCTTCTCTTCAGTAATCACACTTCAAACTCTGATGTCTCTTCCACAGCAGGTAACACAAGGTTGCATGAGCTCTTTATTTAGAGCTCAGTGCCCAGCAAGAATTTATCTGTGCGTTTAAATGTGCATATAAATATAAAACTGCACACATTCACACAACAAGTATTTTTAAAACTGTAATGAGGCTGCTGAATGAACAAGAATGCAATGCGCTAAATTAATAACTCCATGTTTACGTGAGAAAACATCAATTAATGAAGTTCTGTATGGCTGAGTGACTTAAAAACTTCTGCCAAGACTCGAAGCTGCTCCTTCTTCCTACTTATTACAGCTCACCCAGCCAAAAGACCATGAAAATTGATTTTATGTTTCCGGTCTCTCTATGCTAGCTGGAAAAGTATAGATTTTTTTTTCTCCTCCTATGTTTCTGACAAGAAGACCTTCCTTTATCTCATACCTTCTCAACTCCCACATTACCCAAAGCTGAAAAATCACATGGGCTCTTATATCTGATTAAAGTCACTATTATATGGTAAAAGAATGTTTCAGATTGTTAAACCAAACACTGTTTTGTATCTATGCTTTTAAAGGGCTTCTCACCCGGTCAGCATTACAGAGGGTTACATCCCACTTGCGCTGCTGTGACATACGTGGCAAATGATTATTTTTCACATTTGTTCTGGGGAAGTGTTAAAACTACACTGTTAGTCGGTGAGCTACCTCTTTAAATTCCAGTATCAATCCTTAAAATGGATTTAGCATCTTTCACATCAAACATTAATAAGGCTCACTTAGGCACTCTTAATGTGGAGGAAAACTGGGCTTGTGTGAAATGGCTACACTGGAATATTTCATGCTTTTGCAAGTGCGGGAGTATGATTATTTCCTACAGTATGTCATTATCTTCTGCCCTGTGGTTCTTTTTTAAGTTATCTCCTCTCACTCAAGCTGCCCACACTATGTTTTTAAGCTATGTAGTTTTCAATTTATGAATTGCATGCATGCAAATTTTGAGCAACTATACCACAAGCCAAATAAAAGATCACATTAAAGTATATCCCCCCTCAGACATTATTAATAGAACTGTAATTCCAAAAAGCCTGTGAGATACAGAAGACAGGGTGGAAAAAACATATAGATAATGAGTCAAGATGCAAAAACCAGGTCATTTGTTTTCAGGATAACCAAGAAAATACTATCTTCAACACACATGAAATCTCCTTACACTTTTCTTGCACTTAAGCATGCCAGGAGATGTCATTTAATACTGTCACAACGCATATTAGTTTGCTGCCTACTTGCCCTTGTACCCAAGAACTCCCCCTCCCCTTCTCAGAGCCACTCCTAAAACAATTGCTCATCTGTAACTCTAAGTGCCAACTCACCAGGGAAAGGGGTCTCCCCTTGTGTTGCCAACTATCATCTTCCACTTTTCAGGATAAAGTAACTCCTTTGAACAATAACACAATTTAAACAGCACACAAGAGATTAACACACAAGACAGCCAGCACACTGCACAGGCGTTTTGACGATCAATGTTGCTGCTGCTGATTAATAGTCTACTTGTGGACTACAACATGTATGTGTATCTAAAAAGCTCTCTACCAACCTTCATACAGAAAATACAATTTCAGAGACAGTGAAATATTACAGCACTACAGCATTTTACACCGAGTTTATGATGCAGTAAACATAGCGTTCCTCTTTCTTCACCCACAAATGGCTATTAAGTGAGGAAACTAAGACTTGACATCCCCTGGACAACCTAAGGAAATTATTTATTTGGATAATAATATCTGTCTTGAGAATGTGGCCAAGTGCTTTTCTGTGCTCATTTAGGACTCCACTTAGAAAGCTTTTCAGTTACATTTACCTAGAGATTTCTCTCTACCACTTCCCATCTGACAGAAAGCACTCAGCTGGGTCTGATGAATAATAGCAAAAGGCAGCTTGTATAAAAGATGATTGAATTACAGATTGTTGAAAGTGCCAAACAGGCTCATTCCAATAACTACATTTAATTTACTCACTACACTGACTACCAGCAACCAGTAGTCGCTTGATACCTTTATTTCAAAAGACAGAGAACAAAAGAAATATTAACATCCTTTGCCACTTTCTCACTACCCTACCTAGCAGAGTTTGATGGACAAAATTAACTTTTAATGAGAGTGCTGATGCCTTATCCATATCATGAGCATGTTACGAACCAGACCAGAGCACACCCAAAAGCAATGAACGGCAAAGCAGCATTAAATAAGATGAAGAAAATAACGTCCGAAGATACAAAATGAAACTGCATGGAAAGAAAAACGCATTAGCTTCACAGTCCTTTCAAGTAATGGAGAAATGGCTCTCTGGAAGCAGATACACAAATTACTGGAAGCTGCGCTAAGGGAAGGAGGAGAGGTCAGGGATCGGGGTGACGGTGCCGGGACAGACACACCGGCGTGTTCCTCGTTGCCGCCCACCGGGACAAATCATCCTGCCACGGCCGAGGACATGGCGGTGGCAGCCAGGTGAAACCCGGAGAAACTAGTTGGTCCACCAACCGCTTCGGCGCCGGTACTGGACAGGGATGGATGGATAGATAGATGGACGGAAGAATGGAGGGTGGGCGGGCAGGCGGGCGGCGCCCCGCTCCCACAGCCGGGGCGGAGGTCGACGCCGGAGCTCCGCGGAGGCGGGTGCGGGCGCGGGCGCCCCCTTTGTCTGTCAACCCCTTCCCCTTCCCCACCGG
>VZTY01002516.1:8546-53272 GCA_013400935.1 Turnix velox | reverse complement strand
TGGCGGCACCACCCGCGCCCGGGCCCCTCCCGGGACGAGGCTGCGGTGGGTGCGCGACGGACCGTCCTCGCGCACGGAGAACAGGCAGCCCCAACCCCCGGCGTTCGGCGGGCCGGACCTTAAGTTTGAGCGGCGGTCGCCAGCGGGCAGGGCGAGGCGAGACAAGGCAGGACAGGGAGGCGGCACGGGGGCTGTGCGGCGCCGGGAGCGCCGCCACACTGCAGCGTCTCTAGGATTCCCTCCCGCGAGAGGCAGCCCATCACCCCCGGCCCGCAGCCCTCATTGGCTGGAGGGCGGGGAGATGGGGCCGCTGCGGCCAATCGCCCGGCTCCCAGCATGGGTGGAGCCGCCGCGCCGGCCTCGCCCATCCCGCCGCCGCCGCACGGTCCCTGTCCGCCCCGTCGGGCGGGGCTGACAGCGGCAGGCGGGGGAGGGGTAGGAATGAGGATGGGAATAATACGGGTGTGGAGGGCATCCCCACGCATGGCGGATGGGGCTAGTACCGCGGTCCCCCGTTCTGTGCCACAGCCAGGGCGGCCGTCGGGTGACCCGGGTGTTCCCGGGCTTTGAGGGTAGAGGGAAGAGGAGGCGGAGGTGATGGCCACTCGCCGTGCGAGGTGCTGCGCTGCTCCCCGGCCTTCGCGGTAGTTTGGGTGAGCCTGCGGTGCGCCGCCCTGGTGCAGCGGCAGGGCCGTGGGCAGCTCGCCCCGGGCTGTCGCGACTGAGGGGTGAGTCGCGGCTGGCGCCTGTGGCACGGAGAGCAGACCGTGTGGCGTGTTGAGGTAAGGGGGTGCAAGGGTTAACGTAATTCCCTTGATCCATCCACTCTGAACTGGAGCTTTGATTAACACTGGTCTGCAAAATGTAACTGTAACAAATTCAATTAAGGAAAGCACATTTGTTCAACTTTTAATTAGATCTACCCTATTTGTCTAATGTTTAATATAACATTAAAAAGCTGCTCAGGTTCCAGAGGGAAATGGAAATAGATTCAGATGTGAGTTTCGCTTTTAAAAACACAACGGACTGGAGTTCTTTGTTCCTCAGCATATATTACTGTTGCATCAATATCCACAAAGGCACAGGAGGAAAACATAATTTTATCTGGAAAACTGTAGAAATAATAGTGTGGCATTTATGTAAGAGTTCCCCATAACCTGTAATCGGTCACACGGTACCAGAAATATAGGTTCTAGCCTAGACTCTATGCACAGTAGTGCAGGATGCTGCTGACTACGAAAACTGAAGTAGTTCCATATTCCACAACCATGCAGTTGCTTTTATTTAGTAAAAGAGAGTGAAAGTATTCTAAATTATGTGATAAGCAACAAATGCTGGCAAGGAGAGGAGGCCCTATACCATCCTGTGCAAGTAACTGAGAATCTCCCTGGTACATCCAAGAATGGACTTACTGTGCCTTCATCAGAAAGCTGTGCTGCCATTTCCCACCTGTGCTTTTGTATATGTTGGGATTTGCTTCAAATAATCACAGCACTTTTCCTGTTTGGCTCAAATACAGGTTTTCTGAGCACATGTTCTTAGGTCTGTTGGTTACAGTATGTGTCTTTCTTTTACGGGCACACTAGGTCATGAGAGAGAAAAGGAAAGCAAGTATCAGCTCTTGTGGGGTTTTAAGGAGAAATTGCACATGCAGAATCTGTACTCAGATTATCTTGTATGAATGTGTCTGTTTTCTCTCTCCCAGTATAGTAGATATCACCAACTATTGTCTCTAGGATCATTTATCCAATTGGTTAAAAAATACACAGATTTCAGTTCTAATAATTATGAAAACTTGATGCTGTGTTCCTAACAGCCACACAGCCAGAAGTCTGGGGGAATCTGACATTCACAAGATGTGACAAATCATACTCTATCTTCTTACCTGAGCAAACACGAGAAACATCTTTTAAATCCAATGGGCCTCTTTCAGTGCACAGAAAATAAGAAGCAGAAATGCTATCTAGCAGTAGCCCTGAGAAGTATACTGTCACTTCCTCATTTCTGACTGTGGTAGTCCATGCACTGTTGTGGTTTTTCTAATTCAAATCAATAAATAGATTTTAAAAAGATAAAGGTGGGGTAGAGGCTGGGAGGGTAGTGGGAGAGATTTCACCTAAACTTTTCTGAACTTGGTAATTTACACTGCTGCAAAAGTTGTCTTCCTCTTAGTAGACACACTTCCTTTAGTTCTTTTCAGGCCCAAAAGCATATTCATACAGAAAGAGGTCTCAAGTCCAGTGAGCAACTTTTATTTCTCTACTGCATCTCTAAGGAAATAGGTAGTTATTGTCCAGGGTAATTAAACCAAGGGAAGCTGTGGAACTTGGAGGGTGAAAACCATGTCCTAAATAGACAAAAATGTCCTTCATAGAATCATACAGAATCACAGAATATGTGGGACTGGAAGGGATCTCAAGATCATCTAGTCCACCCCCCCTGCCAGAGCAGGAACACCTAGACCAGATCACACAGGAATGCATCCAGACAGGTTTTGAGTGTCTCCAGAGAGGGAGGCTCCACACCCTGGGGAGCCTGTTCCTGTGTTCTATCACCCTCACTGTGAAAAAGGTTTTTCTTATATTTCTGTGGAACCTCCCGTGTTCCAGTTTGCAACCATTGTCCCAAGTGCTGTCATCAGAGGTCACTGAGAGGACTCTGTCTCCATCCTCCTGACACTCACCCTTTACATATTCATAGACATGAATGAGGTCACCCCTCAGTCTCCTCCAAGCTAAAGAGACCTCGCTTTCTCAGCTGTTCCTCATAAGGGAGATGCTCCAATCCATTCATCATCTTCGTGGCTCTGCATTGGACTCTCTCAAACAATTCCCCATCATTCTTGAACTGAGGGCCCCAGAACTGGACACAATACTCCAGATGTGGTCTTCTTAGAAGACCTTGGGAGCCATTTGGTGAATACTTGGAGTACTAACCAAGTGCTAGCCACAAAACTCATGAAACACAGATCAGTGTTACTGTTATGTCTTCCACAGTTGGTTAAGACAAGAAGAAGGTATCCTATCATAAGGGGGATAAAAGAACCTTGCAAAGGCGGAAGAAACTATGTTCTAAATCCAAGACCAATTTTACTTTGCTTTTTTTAAAACAAAAAGGAGAATAAAATAAATTAATAGTGTCTATCATTCAGAAGTTCTATCAGGAACCTGCTAAGCACAAATGAAGAACTAGATTTTGTTATATTCCTTGTATTCCTTGTTTTTAATTTAGACTTTGGCTGAGTTAGAGGCTGTACCTGTAGGGCATCTGGGAAGAATATAAATAAAAAGTAAGACCAGAAATTATGGAATTATTGTCTTTGCCATTTTTATTTTTTACTCTTTATATTCTATGATTTCATGATAAGACCTCAAGATCAGAAAGAAACATAATCCATAAAACTAGGTTGTGAAAATAAAAGACTTCTACTTGCTCCATAAAGGAGGAGAAAACACAGGCCAAATCAAATGAAACCAAAATATTCTTGAGCCCATCCTGGCAAGTTTTATGACACAGAGAGAGCAGATAGCAAAATAATGGTCCCTGAATGAGGCACATTTAGGAGCTATTGCAGTTGTAGCACACCAGAAACAGCAATTGGGGCTCTGGCTTTGGGACCAACACCATTGGTTTTCTTTTTTACTTCAGTCATTGAGTGACCAAGTATCACAACTGCTACAATTAGATGTACAAGATGGAAAGTCCAGCAAATCAAGTGGACAAATCAGCAGCAGGGAAATTATTACATGATATTGATGGCATGATAATTTACTTTTCAGGCAGGGTTTAGAATTGACTAAACTGTGGGTCATGATGAGACTATTCACTGACCTGGTGTTGAACAAGATCACAGATAACCTATTTGTAACAGAAAGATATTTTTACCTGGTTCTTCTTTGTCAGGTTATTTTACCCCTATTTTGCCATTGTCTTGGTCTTCTCTCACATTTTTCATTTTGAGAGTAGTACATATGCCTGAAAACAGAGAAACTGGCTTTTTTTTAGGAGAGTGGGACAGGTTTTCAAACGAAGTTCCAATTGCAGAAGTTCAAGCACACACTTCTGAAAGTTCTTTTAGCAAATGAAATTACCATCTTGATTGTTTTCTGTCCAGTTGACTGTGAATCCAAGGACTGATATGTACATCTGAAAATTAATAATGTGAAATTTTATTTTAGTTCCCTGTTGTCCCACCCTTGTTTTTAGTGAAGCTTCCCTAATATATACCAAGTGGTGATCATGTGTTTAGAAGGCACGTTCCTAGTCAGGAGGTCAAATCTACATTAGGAGAACATAAAAGCAGAGTGAGACAGTGAAGTCCCAAAAGTGAGAGTTAACTTTCAGTAAAATGAATAAATAGTGGAGGAACTATTAATCTCTGTACAGCTAACAAATGTGTCAAATTAAGTAAGTCTTTGAAGATGATTTTTGGAGCAATGTGCAAGATTGTGAGCTGGATAGAGGCATGGAGAACAAGTACTGGTATTTTGTTTTGGTTTTAATTCTAGCTAAAAAAACAGTAAAATCAAAGAATCTTAGTCCTCTGACTAATGATTGTCTCAATGTGTCGTTTGATTTCATTGTTTTCTTGTGTTTGATCTGTACACATCTGCTCCTTCTTCTTTGTTATTTAGACAGAGATGGTCTCATTTAATCTGCATTTGTATAGTAGCTAACAGAGAGAGCTCTTGCTCTGCGCCCAGTGCTCTTGGAAGCTGCAGCATAAATGAAAATGAAAACATAGATGCTCTTTTCCAAGGGAGAGTTCAAGTATAGTCAGACCAACCTGCATACGCTTTGCTCAGATGCCAGCTGTGTAATGCAAGAACAGATCTGAGCCAGTGTCAGTCTGTTCCCCTGTAGATGGTGCCCCTAGTTCAGAGATTCTCTTTTGGGTTGACAGCTCTGCATCCCTTATTTTCCTCCCCTCTTTGAAAATCACTTTTCATCAGAGTGGTGTTCAGGGTGGTACTCCAGAAAAATAGTGGGTTTTTTGTATGGTTAGGACAAACTGGACTAAAGTCCTGGTATTCCTTTCAGCCAGAATCTTCTATATAAAATGACAAACTACAGAACAGTTAGCTTCCAGAGTGCCTAGTTATGATCCATCTCCAATCTGATGGTAGCCAGATTGGTGGTAGACATAATGTCTGGTGGTAGACATTATGGGTTCTCCTGTGTAAAATTTCTAATCACTGGTGAGCATATGCATCATACTGTGGAATAAGAAGAATGGGAAGTGGGATTTGTATTTGATTTTTGTGAAGCTGACTTTCACAAAGAATGAGGGAGAACTGTGTAATGGCAGTCAGTGTTATCTCTGAGAGTCATGTCTTAAATAAGGTCTTTACAAATGGATACACATGATTGTCATAATGCATCTGAGAGACTGCCTTGCCATTCCATTGTCTCACAGAGATTCAATGTGAAGTGTTTCAATGTCAGTTAAGTGCAGAACATGCTTATATTTACATCAACCTGAGAATGGACTGAGGGTGAATAATATATGCATTACAATATAGCACTAAAATCTAGGTAAAACCTTATGACTTCAGGCTTTCTGAATTTCTTATCTCTCATCTGGTATTTCCACAAAACATTCACCATTTAACAAAGATCCCCCAAAACATCAACCCAGCCATGAAGCAGGGCAAGTGCCACCATTTAGCTGTGCAGAGTAGCTTAAGAAAATCCATGTGAAGGAAAAATAGGATAGAACCATAGAATCATAGAACATATCAATTTCGGAGGGACCTTAAAAGGTCACTAGTTCAACTCCCCTGCAGTGAGCAGGGAGATCCTGCATTAGACATGTTGCTTAGAGCCTTAGCAAGCCTGGCCTTGAATGTCTCCAGGGATTGGAGACAACCTTTTTGGGCAACCAGTTCCAGTGCCTCTCCACTCTCATGGTGAAGAATGTCTTCCTAGTGTCTAATCTAAACCTGGCCTACTGTAGTTTAAAACTATTGAACTACTGCCCCTTGTCTCCATGCCCTGTCAAACTGTCCCTCCTCAGCTTTTCTGCAGGCTCCCTTCGCGTACTGGTAGGCCACTATGAGGTCTCCCTGGAGCTTTCTCTTCTCCAGGCTGAATAGGACCAATTCTCTCAGCCTGTTCTCGTAGGAGAGGTGCTTCAGCCCCACGATCATCCTTGTCGCCCTCCTTTGGACCCTCTCCAACAGATCCACGTCCTTGTGCTATGGGTTCCAGAGCTGTGTGCAGTACTCCAGGTGGGGTCTCACAGGAACAGAACAGACAGGCAGAATCACCTCTCTTAGTCACTAGAGTAAAAAACTAGTTAATTAATTTTAAATTTCTGAAAATACTTCTGAGTATCAGTAGCCTGATAAATAAATTCTCAAGGGAGTTTGTTTTAGTTGAGCTCATGCATGGATTTCATTCAAAGGCACAGTGAAATTGCCTTAGTATTTATATTTAAAATGCCAAACCACAGAAGTGTCAGTGTTATTTATTTTTTACTGCAGTCACCATTTCATAATATTTTGTATCTTTTTTTTAAAATGCAAAATGTGTTTATTTCAATTGCAGAAATGTAGTCACCGTAGAGTTCTAATGTTTGGACTAGCTTTAGGCCTAAAAGCTTGCATAACACATGGCTAAATGAAATGGAAATTATATATCATTAATATAATTAGGAGATAATTTTTAATTTCAGTTTCTTCATAGCTATGTTTTGGTCAGTATGCACTATCATAAACTAGTTTCCTCTGGCAGTTCTGTCTGTCAGCAGCACCATTTTGTTTGCAAATTGAAATGCTTGTTTTGTTTGCCATATTGCTTTTCCTATAGCATATGCCTCAGCCTTCAAATTGCATGACTATTAGCAGGGAATAAAGCTCTCTGACTATGTGAATGTTGGTAAGATGAAAAGGTCAGTGCTGGTGTCTCTTCTTCAAATATGGATAGGTATTTATCCAAGTCAAAGCTGAACTTTAATCATTACATTATGTTAATCTATAAAAATAAACCTTTCTTGGTATTTTTTTTTAACTTATACAAAGAAAAAAATCAGTGATATCCAGTTAACCTTAATTCTTCTCTCAGTTACACAGGTATCTGTAGTAAAACATGCTGTCTTAAAAGCACAACTGCTATATTCTTTAAGGCAAGCTGTCTTAGAGATCCAAAGAAGTTAATGTAGCAATGCATAATTTTAATTCCAGTTCTGAATTTGAGGGAACAGCTGCACATGAAGGACATGGTTTCTTCTTTAATAGTTTTTACTTAGTCTGGGGCAAGATCATTTTCCCTTTTGCCTTCCTAGTCTTTTACTTTTGATCTCTTTAGTTGCCAGTCCTCTTATTTTCCTTCTTCTCTGTCCTTCCAATTAATCTGGGCTGGTCCTGAATGAGAAAGGATCTGGACAGTCTTTTCTCTTTGGGATGGAAGTAAAATCTGCAATCAGAATTCTGACTGAAGAGGAAGTAATAGATTTTTCCCTGATGAGGAAGGTTCTTGTTTGTATGCAGACAGAAGTAGCTGTTTAGAGTGTTGTTGAGTGGATAAAAATAAAAAAGAATAAAAAAAGGAAGAATAAAAATGGACTAAAAAGTAATTTAGGATGTAGATAATAAAACGTAAATATCCCCATCACTAGAAGCTCGTCCATTCCCACACTGAAATCAGGCTAAGAGCTTGGTGGCTTAAGTTCAGTAATTTGATCCTAGGGAAAAGTTAAGCCCAGAGGAGTGTTTGGTCCTAATTAATTTAAGGATTTTGGCCAATATCTTCTTGTCCTTAAGTGTGGATTTTCAAATAAATTATGGTTTTGTATGGTCTTTGATGTTGGAATTCTAAATGAAAATGCTCTTTTTAAAGATGAAGGCCTAGATCAAATTATTCTGAGACTTACAGTAGACTCCTTCATGCTTTAACTTTTTTCCTTCTTTTGGAATCTATGACCCACACTTTCCCCACCATAATCACAGGAAGGCATTATCATCATTATACTTTCATAAATATGAAGCTATTTGAAGGTTAGCCTTAGGGGTTTATTAGAGCAACAGTTCTTCCTCCTAAGTTTAAAAAGGCCTGTCCAATGCTAAGGTGTTTTTATTAACTAACTTAATTTTGGCTCTCTCTCTGAAAGATAAGCTTTATCTCTGATCAAATAGATTTTTTTGTCTTTTAAGGGATCATAAAAATGTCCACATAAAACTTTTTCATAAACATTTGTATTAGTTTACCTTCCCTTGTGCTCTTATTTAAATGAAACTTATTTGATTTTTCCTGCACTTGCTTCTCCAAAAAAGACTTGACAGTTTTCTTTGAGGAAAAGAGGTTATTTGCTGAAGTTATTTACTGTTTAATTGCAAGTGTAATTACAATCTAGTGTCTCTTTGACACACTATACTTTGCAGGCTGAGCTGCAATAGATTACAGGAGTCACAATCCACCTGTGCCTGGAGCTGGGCAGCCTCATCCTTTTGGGGTTCTGCTTCTATTACTGGTGCAGGTTAGGGACCTATGTTAGAACAAAGATTTACTGTATCCAGGTGCTATATTTCATAGTCAGTAGGGTTTACCAGTAATAACATATAGTCATGGATTTCTAAAATAACTTCAATTTGAGAGACCTCAAAGCTCAAAGCACATGCTCATGTAATAGGTTCTTCAGTGCTTTGCTTGGAAAAGTTATGAGTGTCTGGAGAGATGAAGGGTCCATTACCATTCTAGGTGGCCCACCATGAACCAGACGCCAAGATGTCAGTGTCTTTCTTGTACTAAAGTACCGAAAACTGATACAGCACTCCAGATGTGGTCTTACCAGTATTAAATAAGAAGAGCCCTTTGATGTGCTGCCTTTTCTTTTGCTTGCTGACACAGCCAAGGATGTTATTGGTCTTCTTGGCTGCAACGAACATAGCTCAGAACCACAGCTATAAACTAAAAAACACAAAAGTTGTGCATACCCTGACCATACTTGATCATAACCAGTTGTAAATAGGGCAGCTTCCCACATCTACTTCATGAAGCTGGTTTCAGGGAAGCCATGAGGGTCCAAGACCATCCCTCTGGAGCTGTAAAGTGGGAATCAGCTCATGATACGAACACCATTTATGGCTCTGAAAAGATGGAGGAGCAGGCAATTTGGAACCAATTGAAACAGATATTGAATGTTAATAAATGCAAAATAATGGTCTGTAGTTATCTGTAGCTGATAAGATTTTGTGGAGAAGGAAAACCAATGTAGAACATAATGTGCCTCCTTGATGTATTCAACAGGTTGCATCTATGTGGATGCAGCTGGCACACACATCTTGGATGGAAACTTCAGTATGCATCAAGGTGCTGCTTCCAAACACATAATAGACTTAATCCATGAATCATCTTTGTAAAAATATATGTATACACACACACACATCTATATCTACATGCATCATCCATGTAATCCAGCCTTGGGATGAGTAGGCATCTCAGCACCTTTTCCTTGCTTGCTCTTTCTACTTCTCATCATACATTGGAAACTTCCTTTCCAAGCTGTCATGCACAATTTCATACTGAGATAAGAGGACAGTAGTGATGTTTTCTACCATGAAGTTTTATGATGTCTGTGCCTTCTAATATGCTTTCCTCTAGTATATGTAGCACTATAAAAATAAAAGAGTAAATGAATATAAATGAAAAGAAAAAGTATATTCTGCAAAGTAAACTAATTATAGCATATAAGGTAAAATAAAATAAAATATTAAACAAAGTAGCAAGGCTAGTATAGAGGTAAAAAAATAATATGGCGTATATATACTATAGCAGTATAACATTTAGTAAACAAAATAGTAAAGCTAATGCAGCAGTAGTAAAACCAGTAGTAAAGCCAGTATAGCAACAAAGAGACTCTTTTCTCAGCATGGAGAATATATTCACGGTCTCAAGTTTGTTTTGGAATTGTATGGGGTTTTGTGCTGTCTGGAAAAAGATGAAAAAAGCTTTTTCCAATGTAATTCTTTTTAACTTCAAGGGATTGCTGGAACACCCTGAAGCAACCTTAAAATATGTAACAGTCTCACTTTCTAGACCTATGTTTTTAATACAATTTCAGTAACAGTTCATTCTGTAGCACTTTTTCTCCAGAAAACCATATATATTTATTCTTCCATTAAAAAAATACATCAAATGCCTTCTTCCATGATAGAAAATGTAACAGTTTGTACCATTTTAGCTAGAACTAAGGAGCTGGCTATATTAGAACTCTCCTAATAATCCATAGAGAACTGACTAATATAGTGATAAACAACCTCTGCAGCTGTTGCAGGAGCTATCAGTGCTGAGATTGCATATTATTACTATTCATCATCAATATCCTCTGCCTCAGGATGTCATTTCTAAGGTAGTTTTCTCATGGTTTGGTTTTTTTTTCATTTTTGATTTCTTATCTTGACTTCTTTATCCTTGCAATAGTATTTATAACATTTCACACAGGAACTGTAATTAATCCTTTTCTGTGCTCTGTCCCTTCAGTCTCTAATGCATTGTATAATGTAATAGTCCTAAAGTTGAACAGTCAGGATCCACTAATGTAAACTTCTGGGAAGGTTTCCAGAAGCACATTCTGATTTGATTCATGTCATCAATCGCACTGACATATGACTATGTTGATAATGGTGTATCTCTCAGCAGATATCATGGGAATCTGGGACTTCTGTGACTCAGAGTTTGTAAAATGGATTCATGGTGGAAGAACTTAGGTAGTCTGACACCTGAAGAGTTTATGCCCAGGGTTTTTCTTCCACTGCTTCACACCTTAACATCTATCTATTTTTATTGTTGTGTATATAATTTCATTATCATTTTAATGAAGGCAGTTGAGATTTTTTGCTATTCCTAGTGTAAGATAGATATTTATCTGTGAGAGGACAGGGATTTTGGTTTTGGGGTTCTTTTAGACTTAATTTCTATGTCTTGTTTGTATTTAACTGCATCATCTTACTCATATTTCTCTAAAGTTCTGCCTCCATTTCCCTTCCCTAACTTTGTGTGGGATGTTTAAATTGCATTTTAAGTATACTTCCTGTATGTGACTCAGGCTATACAGATTGCATTATTTAGCCTAATTTTTCTATTAATAAACTTCTCAAAAATACATTGTTTTCAATATGACCGACAGTTTTGGGATATATCCTTATTTTTCACTTGGTCATTTTAGTGGTCTGAAAGATGGGTTTAATAGAACCTACACTTTTCCAATTAAAACA
Source organism: Turnix velox (assembly GCA_013400935.1). NCBI lineage: Eukaryota > Metazoa > Chordata > Aves > Charadriiformes > Turnicidae > Turnix > Turnix velox. The sequence continues at coordinate 42,059 of VZTY01002516.1, read as the reverse complement.
AATATAGGAGTATGAAGCTAGCTTGATCTTTGACTATCCTAACTTCTCAGATTCAAACCTTTTAGCTGAATGCCTTAATTGGCATCTGGTCTTTTACATGTTCACTTGATGGCATTGCCCCCAAGAACACTGTCCCTTCACTTGAACATGCTTTTCCAGCAGCCTAATTTAATGTCAGCCTGGAAAATGAAGCTGGCAAATCACAGCTACCTCTCTGGAAATTGCTTTTATATTTTTTAGTATCCCCTTGACAGATACCATTAAAACATAATTTAGTTTTATACCAATTATTACATTTAAAAAAAATAATTTTTACGTCTGTATTATTATGCTTTACTTTAAAACATGTTTACTGCTTTTTTTTGAAATCTAAAGAAGCTCAAATGTTGAGAGGCCACTGCTTGGAGCAGCAAAAAGCTGTGCATTTTTTAAAATGGCTTAGCTTGTTTTCACGTCTCAAGGATTCACGTTGGCTGTTATCTGAGCACATCCCAGTTTGCAGTTAAAACTAAGGAAGGGTTGGACCTTGCGTTCTAAACACAGGGATGTGTGCTTGGGGAAAGGTCATCATGGAGTGGGAAATGGGGTCAAATTTACCTGAGAAACAAGATCCACAGTACTTATTGATGCTCAGTCTCTAATTAATTGAAGAAAGATAACTTACCTACTTGAAAGGTCCCTTCCAACCTAGGCAGTTCTTGTTTCTATGATTATATCTGAAAGCTGTAGATTCCCAGTGTAAATGCAAGATGGGAAGGAGTCAGAAGAGGGCACATTGTAGGTTTGGCTTTCTGTACTATAGCTGTGTCTGTGCCAGGTTGGCCTTCTCAGCATGGTTTTAATGAAGTTGGGTTTGTGGGCTGTAGTCAGTGCTCCACCTGATGCAACATCCTACCATTTCTGGGATTGGGATTTGAGAGAAGAAATGTTCATTCCAATAGTCTCTGAGCCATGAAAATTAAATCTGTTACCTGTGTGGTAATACAATATGGTTAGAGCAGAGGAGGACAATGGTGTCTTGGGTAAGAACCTCAGAGATAACATTCTCACTAGGGCTGCTCCATCCTCAAACAATATTTGGTAGAATGTATATAACATGAATACCAATCAGAAAATATTCAGTTTTAGAAACTGATTTGCATGAAGGCTCTCCAAGCAGCTGTCAGTATCTTCTCGGTTGTGCTAGAACTACATAACATCCTGCTCATATACTAACTCTCAGTTGTTTTCTGTTATTGAAATGCCAGTCATATATCACTAGAGCATGTTTAGCATAATTGTTTTGCATTGGCATCCATATGTTTCTGATATTTGTTTTGCATGTCTCTCCCTCTCTGATTCCACCATGATTTCAGACTTCTACCATTTTTGGTTTTCAGTAATTCATAGCTTGTGTTTCAAAGTCAGTCTGTTTCTCTTTTAAAACAGATCTTTCTCTTTCAAATCACAAGAAATGTCAAAATTTGAAAGCCAGTTTAATAATGACTTTCCCGCAAAATACGCATTCTATTGTTGCAGAAAAATAGTTGTTTCGAAAACAAATTGTGTTGATTGATGCAACATGATATGAGTCATGCAGGTTTAACAGCATTCCAAATTAAAATTGATATACTACATTAGATTTATTTGTTATATTTCAAAAGCATTGGTATTGTAATTTACCCATAGTAAAACAACAAATGGCAATAAAAAATTTGCTTGAGTCACTACAGTTTCTCTTGACATTGAGCAATCTTCCTGTCTCCATTCTGACCCTCACTATTTAATGAACATTTTAGATTTTTTTTTTCTTTATTTACATTAGTGATTGGCTTAAAAACATAGTCATAGTCATAGTCATCTAGGTTGGAAGGGAACTTTCAGATCATCAAGTCCAACCATCATCCCAACTCTTGCAAGCTTCATACCTGGACAGGGACTTGAACACTTGACCCTCAGATTAGAATGCAGCAAAGCTTAAAGAAACTAGCACCCAAGTGCCAAATAACAATATGATACAGAAATCCATGTATGTTTTTAAATTTCATTTTCAAGCCAATCTTTTGAGATTTAGATTTTATTGTGTTTTGTTTGGACAGTTGCAGTTGGCATCACTGAAGATCCTCAAATCCTCTGCAATCCGGCCATAGTGCCAATACACGTGAATTTACATTTACTGAACTATTAACAAATTATTATTAGAAATTAAAGATAAGCAAAAAAAATAATTTGACCTTATGTGACACAAATAGCTTTTCTCTGCTCTCATATTCATCATTGTAAGCCAACATTCTGAGGTCATTAGGAAAAACTACATCAACTTCTAAACAAAACAGAGGACTAGTAGAAAGTAACAGCATCTTCTCTAAACAGTCAGAAAATTATTTTGCTCTTCCCAAAATACTATCATGTACAGGCAAATCCAGTAGTACAGAACAGTACCTCAGATCGAATCCTTCTTTAAAACCAAATCTAAGTAATTGATAATTATCAACATGACCACATATATTCTGTAAATTTCCCAAGAGGCCTTCCCTAGGGACACTTTATGTTATGCAGTAGCATCATTATCTCAGTAACCTGCACTAGATTTGCTTAGGTGCAGCAGGTTGACATGAACATGTCACACATTCTGGCATATGCTGAACTGATGAGATCACTTTATGTAAAAAGATGAATTTTTCAACTCAAGTGCTCACCGGAAAGTCCATTTCTATGAACAGCTTTCATGTAAACTTTTCTTCCATGCCTTTCCAATTACATCTCAGTGAATGTACCTGATTTTGGTCATTTAGAACCCCAGAGATTTTCCTGGATTAAGGTTTTCTTCAGCAGTTCAATGAGCAATTCTGCTGCCTCTTAACTATTTGAGTTGTTATCATTTTAATTTGGTCTAGAATTCATATGCTCCTAAGGAGACTGCACAGAACTTGTAAAAAGCAATTGACTAAGGCCATAGGTGTTTTCATATTCTTCTATTTGCACATATCCGTAATGGTTGTAACCTCTTGGCCTTTGTGATTCCTATGCAACTCTTTTGGTTTGCCTCAAGTTAATGGTGAGTTGAACTGGACCCTGCCCATCTCCTAGTGATGGAAGAATCCCTCACTTTCATTCTACAGTGGATGTTTAGATCATGTCTCTACTTGCATCTGCAGTGGGATGTGGTTCCAGTCCAGCAGAATTTATAGGAAGTCAGTTTGACACCAAACCCACGTGATCTCAGGGCTGGAAAACCTGCAAGAATAATCTGTAACTGAAGTGGGAGAGATTTAAAAGAACTAGTGTTGTCCTCCTCTGCTCTAACCTATTATATTATCTCATAGTTACCTTTTTTATCTCTGGACTGCTGGAATACACATTTCCTCTCTAAATCAGCTCATATGCTCAAAAGAATAAATCTTTTATTCTGAGGAAAACAAACACATCAGCATATCTGCTCAAAGGGATAAAGCAGAAAGTTTGTCTCCTTGATGAATGAACTTGAAACTTATGGACAAAACAATTGTCAGTGCAATAAAAAAGAACCCTGCTCTGCCTGAGGGCAATATAGAAAACAACAGGGTGCTTATATAAATAAGCTTTACTTCAGACAGTGTAAAAGGAAAAAGGTGAGGAAAAAGGCAGAAGAGAAGGCTTTGCTGGCTACAATAGGCATCAAGGGTCTTGATTCTAAACTGGTCTCTTATGGTTTTCTGACTATAAATCCATCCTTCTGAATTCAAAACTGACACGGATAACTCATTGAAAGACTCATTCTCTGATTTGGTGCTCACTGGTAAGCAGAAGGTCTGTTTGCCTCGTAACTGTAAGAACAGACATCCAACTAGGATGTCTTTGGAGATATTTTAAAAAGGAAAGATGAATTTTTGTTTCCCTTCCAAACAGGACATTATTTTGCTTTACCTACTTTTTTCTTTGATTCCCTGCCATTCTCTTCTTTTACCCTTCACATTTATCTTCTTTTAAATAATCTTGCTTTAGTGTGGCTCCCCAAAATATTCCTGATTCATTGATGTTGGCAGAAGATAGCAATCTGTTTTAAATCAAATTCTATAGGAATATATTTGTTTCAATGAAACTACAGCTGAAAGCAATTATGGGCTCCAATTTGGAATCCCTGTAACAAAATTAAAATTAAAAAAATCCCAGGAGCTCTTCTAGCTGCAAGGTTTTAAGTTAGTGGTGCTCACTTGGCAATGCAGGCTGCAAGTTCAAGTTCTTGTTCCATTCAATTTGGAACCAGAATTGGAACTGAAAAGGCTGCTTGGTCATCAGCACTTCAGGCAAGTGTCCTTCTCAGCAAGCCAAGAAGTCACTATTCCTTATCCAGCACACATTTTTAATTTAAACAAAATCTTGCATGGGAGGGATTTGGTTTTGTTCATGCTGCACAGAGTAGGCACTTTCACCTACACCCCCTCACCATGCTCTTCTGTCCTGAACCATGTGGCAGTTCCAGAAACAGCCTCATAGTTTCAATAGACCCATTCCTCTTTAGAAAGCGAATAACATCAAAAGCCTTGCTAAACAGGATTTTTATTCTCCAGCTGGCACTTCTGTGAAGCTCTGGGCTGTCACTCACCCTGGCACTGAAGAGATGTTCTGTCTGGTCCCAGAGATGGAGCCAGGAAACAGGGATCTGGAGAGAAGCAGGCTCCCCACTCTCCCTTGATGTCTGCCCTAATCACAGCCCTGTTCTCCACTCCCTGGTTCAGTCTGGAAAATAGAGGAGGGATTTGTCCCCAGATAACAGAGTGGGCAGAACTTGCCTGAAGCAGTTTGCCTTTTCTTAAGGGAAAAGACTGTTAAATGGAAATTTAGAAGTTCATCATCTATTTGAAATATTGAACTCTCATGTTTACTTCATTCTCTCCCTGGATTTGTATGTGTGAGCTGTTTTCATCCAAGCTAAAATAAAAAGCACAGGCAAACTGGCGAGCATGGTAACCAGCTTCTTACTATCTCATGATCTCATGCAGGCCTGTTAGTAAGAACTATTTTAATGTTTTTTTTCTCACGAAAGACTTGTTAAACTCAGTTTTTAAGGGTTTTATGGTATAATCAAACCAGCTCAGCTTGGCAGGCTTGGCAGTATCTTCTCCTCATGTTATTATTAAGTCTGCTTTCAAGTGTGTTTGTAACCCGTTGCATTTTGGAAATTCTGGAGATTATAAATAAAAGCATCTTCTTTTCTTGAAAGAACCTCCTAGCAGGTTCTTTCAACAAAACCTTCTTTGCACATTTGAGAATGCAGTGTAAAGTTCACTGTTTTAGGAGAAATGTTCCTCTGACTTACTGAAGAATTATTTTAAGCACATTAAGACATAGCTTTAAAAAGTTGACTTGTTTAAAAAGAACAACAAAGCCCTTTGTCTTCTCAAAATATATGTTTGCATTGCCACTTTCAGGCTATAAATTCATCATTTTATTGCTTATTTTTTATTGTTTGCATTTTCTAAAAGCACAGAGAGCAACCTGCAAACGCCATTTATTCTCATATGAGCATGACCTTATCATGATGTGCCAGATGGATATAGGCAGGTAGCAAGAAAGCTATGTGAAAAGCAGAGATTTTTCATTTGCACTTTCTGACAAGTCTTTCTGGGAGATGGGAAGGGATTTGCTTAGTCCTTCTTCAATGAAGAATTCATACCCTCAAGCCAGTCCAATGGGAAATTCATATTAAAAATGCTGGCTTTGTCAGTTGTGTGAAATGACAAATTGGTATGCAAATAAGACCATTAAGATGTCAGAGAAAATACTGGTGATTCAAGTAATTCAGTTAGAAGTTTTCTGAGACATTACACAATTCTTCATGGAGGGTTGGATGTGTGGCACTAAGAAGCTTGGAAAGTTACAGAAAATGGTCCACCCAAATGTAAGAGAATGTCACCTAGCTGGTTACAGAAGCCACTTTTGTCTGAGGTTTTTAAAGGCATGACAGGTATTTTCTCTCTCAGATTCCCATATGAGAACAAAGAAGATCAGAAGACAAAATGGGAATTAATTACAATTGTTGCTGAAATAAGAAGATGATGACCAATGAACTTCATTGATGAAGACAACATTTCCCAAGGACAAATATAAGTACTTTCAGGAATGTGGCTCACAAATTGAAAATCAATAAAGAGATTGCTGCTGCTTGTGTATGTAATGTTTGCTGGCCAAAATAAGAGCTTAATAGGCAGATCTGTGATCTATTGAGCTTCACAATACTTTGCAGTTTCAGTCTGGTGTAGAAGAAGCCCAGCTGGAATTGAGACTTACACCCACTGTGTAGTTTCACCAGCTAACAAGAGAAAATGAGTTCTTTTAAAAGTATGGGAAATGCTAAGTTTATAGAAAGAATACTTCTTTCTCTGAAGAAATGAGCTCCCAATTATTTTTAGAGCTTATTTCAGCAGGAAATGCAACACATCACACACATCAGCAGGGAAGAAAAAGTATGACCCCAACTATTGGTAAACAAATGTTTATAATGACCCTCTTCCTAAAGAGTTTAATGCACAGGATCAAGATGTAAGTTAGTTTTTAGATCAGCCACATTTTAATTCAGTAAATATTTGTTTTAAGTCCTGCCTTATAAATGCATGTTCATGTTTTAGCTCTTGCAAAATGCCATTAAATTCAATTAAAAATATATAAGCTGTTATTTTTCAGAATCAGTGGCTTCACAGAACATTACAACAGGAACTCAAAGAACCCATTGAGTTCCACTTTAATTTTATAATATTCTGGTTAATATTGTATATTAAAGCATCCATTAAAAGACCATCATGCTAATTTAACTAGGAACATATAATAGATGCTGTTGGAATGCTTCCATTAAATTAATGCTAGAGACTTAATGTCTTGAACAGATGCCTTTATTAACAATATCTTAAATAGATGCTGCTAATAAAAAGAGTAATGCAACATTAATTAAAAGCAAGCCAGGAGAAAAACTACTTACCTAGTAGACATCAAAATATTAACAGTAAACCCCCAGTTTTTCCCTTTGGTTCGCGTGTCTTACACATTCCACCATTATTTTCCCTCCAGTGTAATGAGCTCATCTGTGCTATACAATCACATGAAATGCAAAATGGATATAAAATGTATGCTACCACAGTGATAGAATGCTGCTTAGTTTCTTTTTTTCTTTCTCCTATTTTTAAATTAGTAACTGCGAAGTTTAAAAGAAACAAACCTAAATGTAGGCTTTTCAAGACTTTTTTTTTTCATCTTTACATTAAGACTAATTCATAAAGCTTATAAGGCCATAAAGCTTCTGAAAGGCAAGACATAGCTTTATTTGATAATGTTTCACTGCTGCAAGACAGAAACATACGTGCAGATCTGAGACTGATGATGGAGCTAAAGCTAGTGCAGAATAATATGAATGCCAAAATCCATGGTTTATGACAAATACCTCATTATAGCATCTTACAGATAATATCCAGGTTAAAATGTCTTTCCCTCACTTTGAAATACAAGCTGAAGTCCTCTCTTAGTAAGAGTCAGGATACTAGATTAACTCTGGTTTTTGTCTGGAAAGCCATTGCTTTCCACTAGCATAGAAGTGGAAAAAACCAGAGTAGAAATAAATATATGAAAGAGAAAATATCTTGAAGATAATGCTCACAGTCACATCTCCGATAGGGAACAAGATTTACATCACTTTGTAGACTCCTATTTCCTGACATTTGTCCCAGCATATTATGATCAAAGAACTAAAGCAGTGGCTGGGAAACACTGCAGGAAGAATTAAATTTAATGATTATGTAAACTTCCAAAGGAAGACAGTTTCTACTTGCATCCTGGCTGCTAGAAACCTTCTTGTGTTTATTTAGATACTGCCTTTTTTTAAATATAGCAGGATCCCCTGATGATTTCAGCTTGTTTCACTGGGCCTTACAGTTACCCTCTTCTAAAACAGAACTGGCTGCCAAACCAGCAGCTGCTGTATTTAACCCATTCACCAGTGCCAGCCGACAAGAGATCACAACCAAACTGCAAAGGATAGTATCATACACAACCCACTGAATACTAGGTCAGTATGTGATGAAAAATCTCGGAGACAGCTCTGAGGGAAAACTGTACTAAATCTCCCTATTTCTAATGAAGAATTATTCCAAGTAAGTAAGAGAGCTTTGCATTTTAAAGTGAAAAAAAAAGAAAAGAACCCCCCCCTGTTCTAACCTCAGTTGCTTAATATATTTCAGGCAGGGAATTCATTTCAGTGAAAGCTAAGTGAACTGAACACCGAAAGGATTTTTAAAACAGATTGGACAGGTTTATAGTCTATGTAAAACAAAAATAATCAAATCTCATTCATGTGCTAAACTGATTACCTTCAGCTCCAGTACTGCAGGCATTGTCATAAGGGGATGGGAGTAGGACTGCAAAGGTAGATGGATCATATTTAGCTCAATACGGGCTGGGATTTTTCCTGATGTAAAGAACAGGAAGAAAGCAGATTAATATTGATGCTCACATTAATAGACCTTTGCTTCAAGCAGAGGATTATTTGATGTTTTATAAAAGTATTTTTAACTTTCCATTTTTGTTTTGCTTCATAGAATTAGTTATAACCCAGTTGCCAAAAAAGCATGTGGAATATATATGTTTGATGCTGTTTGGCAGCTATCAACCACCAGTCTCTGTATAGAAGTCTTTGGTTTAAAACTTTAAGATTCTCCCTTACATTCACTCTCCTCAGAGAAAATGATACCTTTTTAACTCATCCCTATCTCCTACAATCAAAATTACCCAAATCCCTAGGTTCTGGAGGATCAACTGCCCAGAAGGTGCAAAAGGAATACTAATTGTAATCATGCTGGTTTCATACTGCACACCTGTTTCTTACAACTAGACCAAGGAAAACATCAAAGAATTACATGTCAGTAGCCTTTTACGTGAAGTTTATAAAGGCCATTCTTCAGTAGGGAAAAAAGATCATTTTCATTTCCATAAAATTAACTCATACTATTAACTATTTATTGATAATTTACCTGTATATCCTGGATCATGGAAAGAAGAGTAGGTAGATTATGTTTTAATGAGTACAAACCAGTAAAATTAAGCATCACTGAAGAATTAAAAGGTAATTTGAATTCATTTCACTGAGATGACACTCTGAAGAGGACACTCTCAAGAGCTTATTTGATTTTTAATTTAAACTGAGGAAATTTTTGACATTTTCTTACTGCTTGTTCACCATATGTATTCATGGCTCCAGAAACAAACTGGATATATATGAACTAAAGCCAGCTGAAATTTTGTAAATTTGTTATATTCTCATAAAACTTTGTAAACACAAATATAATACAAAGTTTTTGTCAATATTCTAAATCACCACTTTGAAGCATTTATGTATATGTAACAAACACGATCCTTATGTCAAATTAAGAATTTCAACAGTATTATAGTAAGATTTTATCCAGCAAGATCACAAACAGTAATAAAAAGAATAATAAATTAATTTAGTTTATGGCTCTCATAAAGAGGGGGAAGATTGCATACTGTGTGTGGAAATAGTTGTAAAGCTCTTAAAATGCTAACTTTTACCTTTTAAATTAGTGAAAGAACACTTTATGCATTTTCTTTTTGATAAAAAATGCCTAATCTTTAGTGTACTATTAGAAATAGAAAGCTTCACCAAATGAAAATAGAGTAGTTCCTCAGTCTGGGGGCTGAGTCATTCCTCTTGTTTTATGGTTCTCTCAACCTTTAAACATGCTGCTGAGCTATCTGTGAGCCAATCATTTGCAATGCCAAACTTTTCAGAAAAAAATTATTGCTTATTAAAGATTGCCTAATTTTACTGGTCAAACTGCCCATGAATCCAAAGGAGTGGCAAGGCTGTTACAGAAAAACTGGCTGCTGAAAGTAATCTTGGTTTGGATGATAAAGACTTGATTCATTTTGTATTTATAGATGAAAAGAAGTGCATGGAAAGATAAAGAAAATTTTATTTTAAAATGTATTATTTTTCAAGAGGACAAACTTGGATGAACTTTGATAAACTGAAGAAATCACTCAGTATTATCAATCTGTCTGAAGACATCAGGACTCTTTTGTGAAGGAAGATTTAAATTTCTCAGTCAATGGATATAAAGCTGTCTAGAATTTATATTCCAAACAACGCAAGGGTTAAAAAATGTGCAGGCTACAGATCTCCTGGCTGGCTAACTCAAGTGCAAAGGGCACTTGAGAACAAGCAGAAAACATATTCAGAAAAGGAGGAATGATTAGTAAAGAAATAATTGTTTAAGAGGTCAGAGTGCAGGGATCAGAAAGCATATGAGAAAAATAATAATAAAAAAATAATAAAAGGTTCTCCAGTCATGTAAGTAACTGGGGTTACTGGAGTTATGGGTCATGTAATGACTGGGGTTCTATACAACAGGAAAAAAGTATGAGCTTTGTCAAGATGTCTTTGGTATGCAAAGAATTTTCTTCTTTTCAAAATAGGACCATGGCAGTAAACATCAGGGAAAAGCTCAAAGCTGGATAATAGTGCAAAGAAAATGGGGATTGATTCTTTCCGCCAGTTTTGATAACAATGTCATATGAGCTGTGGGAAAGCAATGGAAGATTGGTGACTTAAGTGACTTGCACATGGAGTTCTGGAAAACACACTTATTGCATTAATTGTTGTTCAGTCTAACATGTATGCAAGTAGAACATTTGCACTTAAATAACATGAGTCTGCAATGGACTCAGGGACAACTTATGTAACTGCCTGAGAATCCTGCCCTGTTGTTGAAGATCAAAGCACAGTGAGACAACCAGGTCTGCTTGAACTCTTGAAATAGTGGCATAAGCAAGGAGTTTGTCTTGCTATCAAGGACTCTCTTATCAATATGGACTCATGCTGACAAGGATTCACTCGCCTTCTGTGGTTCCTGCATTCCCTGCTTGCCTGCCTCTCCCCAGGTGTGGCTGAAGAGGTTCCCCAGTCTATGAGGTATCAAGATTAAACTTGTTCCTTGTTCTGTGGTTTTATGGTTGTTCCTCTTCTTGCACTGGCTCATACAGAAGTTTATAAGTTTATACTTTATTTGCATATAACGTATCACAACAAATGCTGAAGCAAAGCTCATTAGAAACACTAGAAGTGAGAGAAAACTAGTGAAATATAACAAGAAATGACCAAAAGTAGATTCTCCAAGATAGTTCATTTTCTACACTTAGTCAACACAGCAGATCTTAAATATATTCATATGTGAAGCACTGGATAACTGAGTCAAATTGTCAGTGAAGTTGAAGAAGCCAGCCACTGAAAGCAAATAAAAAGACCTACGCAAGGCAGATAGTCATGAATAGTGATGAAAAACAGTAGTCTGGAGGAATTGTATTAGCAGTGTGTCCGAGGATCTGGTTTTCTCTGGTAACTTCATTAATAAGTAGCACTATCAAGAGGTTAAAATTTTCTGGTGATAAAAAGGCCAAATAGTCAAGGAATAGACTTGACTATAGGATGCGAAACAGTCTTCCCAGGAATCCTGATAGATAAAATTATTAGTAGAGTGGAAGTGTTTGTATCTAATGGCAAAGAGGTCCCTTCAAATGTTTTTGCATTCACCAGGATGCTTCAGAACCATAAGCCCATCTTCAACCCTTTATTTTAATTTGCATTTCACAAACCACATGCTAAACTGGCATGGATCTTCCTTCCCGTTTGGATGCATAAGTAATTTACATGTTCTTTGAACACTCTGCCCACAGTATACAGATGCTCTGGAGTCAGAAAGATAGTGCTGATGAATCTGACTGGATCCACTTGCCAGCTTTATAGTTCCAATAAAGCCAGTAACATGTGCACTGGGACCCAACACTCATACTAGATCAGACTGAACAAGGAAGAGATTGGTTAGATATTTTGGCAAGGCAGCAAGGGCATTGATGGAGCATATGCCAACAGTTCTTAGTCCTTAACATTTATGATGAGATTCTTAGGCTAGTTATTTTTTTACTTTTACATTACCAAACCTAACACTGTAACTGTTTTACTAATAGAACCCTCTTTAGGTCTCCTAGATGGTAAACAGCTGGAAAAGGCCACTTTAATTAGCACACCTGTGAGATTTCTTTTTGACAGCTTCAGCCTATCTGCACAGAATGTTTCATCTGTTTCAGATGAGATAAAAGCTCAGCTCCTGAACAAGAAAGTAAAAAGGGATCTTGTGTATGTCACCTTTATATTTTAGCTGTTGCCCTTTGTCTTGGGAGCAGCACAAGGTGGTGAAATTCATATTCAGTTCACAGAATATGTATGAAATGTATGAAATCTGAGATTTTGCAAACAAGGTTAGTGTAGGTTGGTTCCTGCTTCCTTTTTATTCCAGGTTGACAGCTAGGTTATAGTTGAATTCAGTTCTGGGTAGCATTACATAGAAAAACATTTTCTTTAACTGTGATGGTGTTTTAAACTTGAGTTGGTTGCACTTCAGGAAATCATAATGCAATAATTTTGTTCTGTTTGGGGCATGTTCAGTAGTACGATTGCTCTTCTGGTGTTAGCACTTCAGTGAAAACATTGCCTAGAAGTCTGCCTTTGCTTCAGAATTAACTTCAGAGTTAGGAATTTGGTGCATGAATGAAGTGGTTTCTGCCCCAGTTGTGAGCAGTGCATGTAACTGACATGGCCTTTCTCCTAGGTTAGAAGTTTAAAACAAAGTCTTCAGAAACCACGATAGAAAAGCTGCCTTGCTGCTACCTGTGGCACAGATTCTGCTCCTTGCTGCAGCTTTTAAACTGCTTCACTCCTCATTCTCTCCTTGATTATATATTCATACATAAAAGTAAGTGTGGAATAAGTGTCCCAGAATGTAGTGCTGCTATCTGCAGAGAATATTTATTCATTGAAGGCCTGCAAGGCCACTGTGTGAGCAGTAGTGTAATCTGATGTAACTGAGGTCAACCATGCCACCAAGACTTACAGCTGCTGACCTTGAGAATGCTGTGTTTACAGCAAGTCACAGAAAGGCACCAGAACCAAAAGCAGGTAGGTAGCCCCCAGTTGTGTGAACAGCCTACAGGGTTTTAAACAGTTCTGATTTATTCAGCGTGACAGTCCCTGTATAATAAGGTTGGGCTTGGGGATTGCAGATAGAAAGTTTCCACAATTTTTCTGTGAACATGATAAGGAAAATGGGTTATAGCTTTTCATGTAAGTGATTGACATTCATTCCATCATCACTTTAAAGGTTCTGAACAGCATCACTTGTGCCCACATCTTGTTTTCCCTGCTATTACATGATCTCTTAGCCAACAGTGCTCAGGGAGAACTTCCCATCTCTTAAACCCCTTATATACTCCTCCTATATAGTTAGCTACCTTTTACCGTGGTGGCGATGTTCCTAAGAGCAATAAGACCAGTACTACTAAAATGATCTCTTTAATTTTCTAGTTTTTCTGTTATACTTTTTTTTTTTTCTCTCTGGATATTGTCAAATATAGATCCTGATCCTTCCAATTCCAACAAATTCAGTGGAACTGTAAAACAGGCACTTATGCCCACTCATAAAAATCTTTGCCTTCTTAGCTCTCTCAAGCAAAAGTATTTCAAGCTTACTTCTGCCATACTACCACAGAAGTAAATCACATATCTCACCACAGTATCCTTTTCTCTGGTCTTAAACAAGTTTGTTCTTGTCTTAGCAAAGCTGCCTATTGTTGTAGACAAATACTGAGCAAATACAGATTGCACTTTGGGTTAGTTAATATCTTCACGCACTCAGTTGTATTCTCAATATAATGTAATGAAAGACCTGGCTGACTATAAATAACAACCTAACACATTCTGTTTATTGCAACTGATGTTTAGAAGCTGGGAAGTAAGAATACAAAATGTGTATATACAAAACTTAGATAATTCTGCAAAAGCTTGTCCCTATGAAAGTGTTTGCTGCTAGGTGTTTCTTTCTGAGAAACTCACCTTCACAGACTTGTTGATGAGGATGTGACACAACTGTACTGGCACAGGCACTTCCATCTCCTGCTTTAAATGGGCACTGTCAGGCCCTCTAAGTGCAGTTCTCAGTACAATCATAAAGATGTCTGACCTTTGCTTTCTGCAGTAAAAAAAAATCTTGGAAAAACAAAAATTCTCTCCACCTCCTTGCATTTCTAGTCCTAGGCCTTTCTAGATGGTCTGTTCTTACGGCTTCCCTGAATTCTCTCTCTGTTTCTCAGATGGTCTGTCTGCTACAGCAGAAAATGCCTAATAACATCTGCTTTCACAAATAACAGTTTTTCTCTGCACTTTTGGTTGCAGAATGTACTCTGTATTGGCCTTTTATCAACCTCCCAGTCAATGACCAGCTATAGGATCTTGGAGTCTTTTGTACTTTCTTGAGCATTATTTGAAACCATCAGTTGAGGTTGTCTCACTGTGCAGATAGGCTGAAGCTATCAAAAAGTGGTATGTAAAGTGACAAATTATCAGACACTCTTGGGAGGGCTTGTAATTATTAGTAGCTGATGCATTTACTTATACTGATGGTCAGTGAGGAAAGCCAAGATTTTTCTAAAGAGAGGAAAATCATATTGAATCATCTTGATATTCTACTAAGCTGTGAGTGTACAGTGAGTATTTGCTGACTTCCTTAATTTATCAACATTTTACCTTACAGAAGGCAGAAAATTAAGGAAAGTCAATGATTTGCCACATGATATTTATTTTTTATTTTATACAAAGTCACCGTTACATAGCCTTTTTTATCCATTCTATTTTTCATTCAGTAGCATCACTCTGTCACCACCTTTTAGAATTACATCAGTAGGAGCAGCACTATTAACATTCTTAAGCTGCAAAATGCATACATTCCAGAGTTTCACATGCCGCTGCAGCAACAATGGTTATAGAATGATCTGGAAAAGAAATATAATTTTTCTTGAAATTCTATCTAATAATATTGTACTTTTGCTGTTATTGAGGATGCAACAACAATATGGAAAATGTGATTCAGCTTCTATAGGTATTTTGTCTTGATAAAGTATCACTAGGAGCTCTCTGTGTCTGATAAACTGTTGGAATCGCATGTAAGAAAAGTAGATAAAAGCAAGCTGGAAAAATGATGCAACTGAAGAGTAATGCAATTGGGTGCTCTAAGAAGATGGCTTCTTTTTTTTCAGTATTATAAAAAAAACATGCAGATCCTCATTCAAAAGGCTAGGAAATAAGGAGAATTTGATCTGCACTATTTGCTCCAGCAGTATTTTCTTCACCTACCCCCTTCCTTAGTTTTCCTTTTCCCTTGAATTTGACTGGGTTGGGGAATACGCAGTAAAAGGCACAGGAAGTTTGGGCACAACAGTTCTGTTCCCCAGGAAATTAGTATCATTCCTCCACAAATCAAGATGGTGTGGCTGTCTTGGCTCATTCTGCACGTCCAACTGAACTGCAGTGAAAATTTTCTTCCTCGTTTTATTTTAAGCTCCAGCTAATTACAACTGTTTAATATACTTACTAAGATCACCCTGTGGAAACACTGGAATAATAGTATTTTTTCTTAGAGTCATAACTACAAGGTATGCTTCAGGTGAATGTGAAATCTCTAATGCACTGTGTGTGTACCCATTATGCATACACAAGCCCACATTTGAGTGCATATGTGTGAATGCACAAATTGATGGATATCTCACAAGGAAAACAATAAAGGATACTTTTTCTTAGCCTTGGGGTTAGGAACTTAAGGCTGATAATAATAAACATATTTGGCATGAATATAAAAGCTGCTGGAGCATGAGGCAGCTTTATTCCAGCATGATGATCCCCATCCCTTTGTGGAATAAAATTTCTGGCATGTTTACAATATTTCCAAATTTCAATTAGCTCCCTTCACAACTGCTCTGTGCAGCTAATTTCTTTAAGCTACTGGTTATCTCTCCTTTTGCTATGGATTTATACAGTGCTTAGCATTATGCATCACTGGTACCCAACTATTTTTGCAAGTGAACACTGAATAAGTTAAGGAAAAGAGTAGCTTTAAGCTGCTTTAAGGTAAATTAGGTGGCATTCATAGTTAGCGGATTTTTTACCAATTCCTTTGGGGGAGTGGTTTCTTTCTTCTCTTTCATATTTGTTCCATGAAATTTTCTTAAACCCAAGATTCATGAACTGCTTATTGAATTTCAACCTGCAGTTCATGAATCACTTAGGTGCTGGCCTGATTATATAATAACATCATTTTCATAGAAATGGAATCATTATTATGTTGCTCTCAATTTTGTTAGATGGCAGTTATAGGGAAAAAAACCTCTCAAAAATATTTGGGAATAGATATTTGGGGTCTGTAGCAAAGCAGTCCTCCTGCACTATATAACATTTTTGTGTAGAAGATATCTTGATCTGAATTGGGATGCTAACCCATAATATTTCTTATCCAGGATAAATATTGTTTATCTAAGTGAGTGCTGCTCATCAGAGTGAACGTCTGTTACAACCAAAATCCTGAATTTTACTTTATATAGGTTTTAGATGTTACTTAGACCAAAACTGAATGCCTAATAACTGAAAATGATAGAATATATTTAAAAATTAAATATTTGGATATTCCTAAATAAAAATGTTTTTTTTTCAGTTCTTGTGCTGACCCAAGGAATTAATTTTGAGCTGTTGTGTCTCTGAACTGCATTATCCGGGAGAGTACATTGCCACTACTGGTTGTCATTTGGAGGTTCTATTTTGCTTTTAGATTGGGTTTCCTGGCAGATATGTGTATTTGTCATTTACTGAGATTGAAGAGGTACTATACTATATCAAACAGCATGGTAAATAGTGATCGTGGTGATGTCAAATCTGAGTGACTGTTTTTTAGTAAGCAAAGAAAAGTTGCAGGAGAAGAATGAAGAAATATTTTAGTTAAAGAAAAAATTTAGGAAAAAAAAATCTTAATTAGCATATTATTCAGCTTTTTCTCACTTGTTCATTTCTAATGTAATTTGATTGCTAAAAGCACTTTTTTTTGTTTGAAACCATAATTATCAATTTCAATGCAATTCAATGGACCTTTGTTTCTCTACCTCAGTACATACAATTTTTGTGCATGTAAAATTGAAATTAATAGCAGTTTCTCACTTGGTTATAAATGATTTAACATTTAACGACTTTTTGCTCTATGTTCAAGCCTATTTCCTCAAGGGAAGTAATTTTTTTCAGCACATTTGAAATAGAAATCAGTATAACAAAGTCAGCCAGATATGATTTGAGGACTGAAGATTTTAAGGAAAGTCAATAGGTATACCTGTGCTGTAGAATCACTTAACATGTAATACGCTCACGAAAAAAACCAAACATTTGCATTTCACATTTTCTCAGATTTCAACCTTTGAGTATAACATAGTTCAATGTGCTACACAAAGAAGGCAAACTTTAAAATCAAATTAGGTTCATCTGGCCCTAGTCCCAGCTAAGGTTGAACACTTCCATGGATGCAGGTTTTACAGTTTCTCTGGGAAATATACCTTTATGCTTGACTACTCTTACTTTTCCTTATATCCAATCCCAGCTTCACTTGCAATTCATATCCATTCTTTTATCACATAACTCCAGAAAAGTCTGCTTCAGTCTTATCTACATGCACCCAGTAGTTTGTTGTACATAATGTCTTATCATAACCACCTTCTCCAGGCTGGATAGACCCAACTCTGTCAGCCTTTCCTTGTACGTCATGTGCTTCAACCCCTTGATCATCTAAGTGGACCTCCACTGACTGGACTGCTTTATCCTGGTGTTTCTTTAGCACTGCTTCTCATTATTTTGCCATTAATGCTACTTCACCGATTGCATGATGTCAGAAATATCAATGACTATAGAAGAATATGTCATAAGAAGCAGATTGTGAAAATGTCTAGCACTGGTTTACTGAAATTGTTCTTCTCTTTTTTGCTTTATGTCATTCTTCAGGATGGAGATTTGCACATGGACACACATGTACTAGTTCTAAAATTCTAATGGCAGATAGACCTATCAAGTGGCCAGGTGGAGACAGAACTGACAGAACTCTCCACAAGATTTCCATTTTTTCAAGGAGGTATCCTCCTGAAATCCATTCACTTATAAAGAAAAGTGATTGTGAAACTTCATAATTTTTAATGCAAGGTACAAGACATTATATAACATGCTTTCCACAGCATACTCTGCTGTATATTCAACATATGAGTAGGGCATCAGCTGTAAATATTTATCTTTCATTTCTCCTTTCATGTTAATCAGCATCAGCAGCTGTGCTGTCAAAGTTAAATTTTTTCACATTTTTGTGTTAGTCATACAACTTTCTCCTGTCCCAAGTATTATGAGGTATACAATGCTTTCAACTGAGTATGTCTTTTTTGTGGTAAGTAATGTCAGTTTATAAGAGAAACTAGCTCCTTTAATGGTAAATACCATATTAATGTAAAAATAGCAATATGCAAAGATACTGCTGGTTTTTTGCATCGCCTTTGGAGAGTGAATATTCATTATTGCTTAGTCACTCTCAATACTTCACATTTTCTAGCTATATACTTCTGTCTTCAAATAGTTCATGTTCCAAATTCAGAGAAAAAGCGTTTCCCTTTCCAGTTACATGAAATCATTCTCCTTAAACACCCTCCCCAAAAGCTCAATCTATACCAGCAGTATAATACAGCAAAGCCTTGTAAGGGATGAACTACTGCTATTTTTATAGAGTACAAACTGGATTAAAATTCACAAGTCCTGCTATGACCCCTACTTATAAACTTCCATGGTCTGACAGAAGAAAATGGCTTATAAACTTCCAGGGTCTGACAGAAGAAAATGGCTTACTGCTGTTTTTCAGAGTTAGTGCACATAAAATAAGAAAGAGTAATTCCCCTGTGAATGATGGACAAGAAGCAAACTCTTCCAAATGAAGCTACAGAAATGTTTTATGTTCCCATTTTTAAATTTAGTTCACTCTTCAGACAACACAAAAAAAAGAATCGCATTTAAGCTTTTGTGGTCTTATTTTGGTAACTGCATATGTTTCCTCAGGATTAATTTTACACAGAAGAAAGTGCAAGCATCAATGAGATGCCTTAATGTTCCTGTGCTAAGGTTGGTTTGATTGTTTGACAAACTTTGCCTTGCTTTTACTCCAGTGACAAGTGAAGCAAAACAAGAGATGGTCATTTCCATGCTGGTGTGGCAGCCAGCCCTCTGGACACCTTGTGGAGCTTGCTGGAATAATGAATTTTACCTCTTGTGATTGTAGTCAGTTTGATGATAGGAGTATTTTGGGGGGAAGGTGGAGCTGTCTGTTGGTTGCTGTAGAAGAGACAGGCACAGCTGTAATTTTCATCTCATTTATAATCTCTCTAGCAAATATAACCTCATTTATTTATAGCCCCTAATGCAATAAAATAAACAACAAATTATTGGTCTCAAAATGGCTGCTACTGTTCATGATGTTATCTCTTAGTTATTTCTTACCTGAGTCTTCACACATTTTTCAGTAAAAGCACTTATTGGCAATCAAAAATATCTCAGGATGTGAGGCAAGTTTGACTTCAGCAAAGAAGCTTGCATTCTAACTACTTTATTGTTCCAGCAAGACTACTGAAGTTATTTGTAGCCATAATTTCTGTTGTGGCTGAATCCATGGTGGATTCATGCAGAAAGACTGGATGTTTACACAATAATCTAAATTATATGGTGTTTTTCTATCAAAACACCTCTCTAGTGTGAATCATACTTGGTGGATTCTACCTGTTGTCTAATCGCTATGTTAGCAAATTATAAATTTAAATCTCAGCATGAAGGGGGACAAAAATCAATCTTTCTTCACTGGCTTGTGTCATTATCATTCTATTGACTGGTTCTGCATTTAGCAATTTCCAATTTCTTTTAAGAGTTCATGTAAGCGAACATTATGTGGAACCATTTTTTTGCCTTACTGCTTTGAAGGCTGGAGGTGTTTCTCCCTCCTTGTCCCAGGATGTGAACTGGAATGATTTATTACTAAAAGCAACAGCAATGATATGTATTTCTCTAACAACAGATATTCTAAATCAGATGTGGAATTTTAAGATAAAAATGTCTGTGATAGGAATTAATGAAGATATGCTCTCAATACCCAGTGATATGTTGAAAAGAACCTTAATGGTCTGGGAAATACCTGTAGGACTCCAAATTGATATCTCCCACTGGTAATTATGGAGTTGCCTAAGTTAGCTAATGTAGCAGCAACATGAAATTAAATATTTTTGTGCCCTTCTTCATCAGAGTTAGAATAGAGGTCTGGGGAGAAAATTTACCAGCAGGGCACTTGAATCACATAGGTACTAGTAAACAAAAATAATTTCATTTGCCACTAGAATTTCAAAAAGAAGGAGAAAAATATTAAATTTTTCACAGTGGACAACTAGTAATTATGTAATCAATATTAAAGTTAATAAACAACTTGGGGAAATTTCTTGACATTTTTCTTGAGCACTTCAAATATTGCTATATGTTTTTAAACTGAATGATTTGGTTTTCTAGCTAGAAAAAATTGTTGTGCACTCTTCCAACTTGTACAACTGTTTTGTTATTGCAAGAACACTGCAAGCAAGACAGCCGATGACTAAGCAAGTATAAATCAGCCCAATTTCTTTCTATCAACCTATTTTCTTCAGGCTGAAAACTCTTATCCTCTTGCTTGAAGGAAGCAATATTGCTTGCCAACTTCTCTCGACTACAGAGGAATATTATCTCAACAAGGGTCATTTACTAGAATGCTTTTCTGTTGGCCACCGCAGCATCTCAATTCTACACCACAAAGTTACAATGCTGTGTAGGAGCCTCTTATGAATGGCAAAAGTGGTTAAATGTTATCAAGTGTTTTGATAAAAATAAGGAAAGATACGAAGAAAAAGGAAGGCAAGGGAGACACCAGAAACTCACCATGGCAACAGAAAAACCTCTGCCTAATTCAACTTAGAACATGGTTCTCCTCAGTGAACCCTGCTAAAATTCGAACCTACTGCTTCCTGATCTGGCTGCTGGGACCAGAAGAAGCAATACCATTGAGAGACTCTGAAAACTGGCTGTAACTGCAGTTTGCTGGCTAAAAGCATCACGGATTGCACAGAGCTAAAGCAGGATGTGGAAAGTGGTACCAACAAATATGTTGTGAGGGTCAAAGTATTAAGAGACTTGAAGGAAATAGAAGTTTGTGTTTAGTTTGTGTTCATTTTGGGTTCATGAATTAGGAAAGAAAGGACTATGGCCCCAGGGTAAGTCCCAAAATAAAGTCTGGAGTTCCTTTCAATGCATGTCTTGATCTCCAGGAAAGCTTGCATGGTTAGCCAGAATACCTTCTGCCAGGTCCTTGTCTCCACATCTTCTTTCGCTTTCTCTCTGTAGCTGGTCACCTTTGGTCAGTGCCACTGATAGTGCAGCTGCCTGCCTGAAGATGTTAATTCTTCACTTCTTCCAGCTTTCTGATTGCAATAGCATATCCTAAAACCATTGCTGTCCCTGAGAAGTAGGTCGCATTTCACTGTATAATAGAAATAGCAATATGTGAAACAATATTATTTATGTTATTATTAGCACTGTTAATTAGAAAAAGATGGCTTTATTTGCCAGAAGGAATTCAAGTGTGTAGCAATGTTGGAATTAAATACTGAGTAAGTTTTCAGCAAGGATCTTCTTTTTGGTCACTGAAACTTAAGTGCTTCAGTGAATTATTTACATAAAGTGTTCTTGGGAAGTATTTACTTTATATACAAGACACCTGTGAACTGTACCTCTCAAAAAAATCAGGATGTTTAGTCATCCAACAGTTACATACAAATAACGAGATAGTGACAAGACTAATGGAGAAGGTTTTATCAAACTTGGGGTTCCATTGCTTGGAAGGGAGGGAATTATAGCAAAGGCTGCAAAGAAGAAAATTATGTGTTGTCACCATTTATTTTACACCGGAGGAAAGTCGTATTTTTCCATGCTCAGTGTAGCAGCAAATCCAAAGAGAAGAAGGGAGCATAAACACTGTATAGTTCAAAAAAAAACAAAAAAAAAACCAAAAAAACAACAAAAAAAACCCAGCTACATTCTAAGATTCAAGGAAAAATCCAAAATGCTGCACCAGCATCACGATCTTTTATATCCTTGACTACCTGAGTGATCCTGCCAAGTTTAGACACAGAACATTCCTCTTCTTAAACAGGATCTGGGATACAGAATAACAGTTCTCTATGTCATGAAGAATGAGTCCATTCAAGCACTACAAACTCACCCCAAGTACTACAAAACTCACCCAAAAATACAGTGAGAGGTAAACCGAACTTCGAGAATTCTACAGGATCAAATGCTGCTACTGCAGCTCTATCTCTGAAAAACACTTTTTCTGTCAGAAAAGCAGAGTGAAGGTTTGCACCTTCAGGTTAGATGTTTAAGATGCCTTAAAAAAAAGCTGTGTGTCAGTGTGTCAGTGCACTTGCTGGGACTGCCCTTATGCGTAGAGCAAAGTAGAAACCAAAAAAACAACTAAATTACATGGTTAAATTAAAATCTGTTTTACAATCAATTCTGTAAACTCTGCCTCTGAATTCACTGATGTCAATCTTACATGACAAAAAGAGATTTAAGATGATTAAAGAGGCTGAACAGAAATACTGAATATAACCTTTTTTTTTTTTTTTTCCCCTGTAGCCTGGGCAAATATAGGTAGTCTGGATTTAGTCAAGAGAAATTGTAGATCAACTCTATAAAAGTTTGTTTTTCAAGGAAAGGGAGGATAACTTACTGGAATAGTCTGCTCAGCCGTGCTTATGTTTGTATAGTGCCTCACTTAAGGTCATTTGCTCTCATGAGCATTAAATTCAGAAACAATTTCTTTTAAATTTCCATTTCAATGCACCATGAATCACTTTCACTTAACAAGTGATACAGCTTAGAACTGCAGGAAATTGCTTCTAAAAAGAAGCAGGACACCTTGGCAGGTATTAACTCATTTAGAATTGCTTAAATCCTTCAGAAGAACCACTAAAATCCCAGTAACTCTGCTCAACATCTTGTCCAAAGAAGGATATGGGTGTGAGAAGACCAAAGAGGGTCCTTGGCAGCTCTGATCTCACACAGCATGAAGGGGAAGAATTCTCCCTTTCTTTGCTTCAGGTGCACTGCTGCCAGCCTTCATTGTGCATTTAAACCACCTACAAACTCCTAAAAATAACCTCATTCTCTACCATATGCAGCCAGAGCCCTAAAGAGTTTTTGTAGAGGTGCCTGATGCACTGAACAGGCTTGTACCACAATCACAGCTGGATTTTTAAAGTTTTTCTTAGAACTATCCTTCTGCAAATATCAGTTCTACAGCATTACCTCATTTATCATCAACAAAATCACATCCAGCATTAATTTATGGTTGCAGCTGCTGTATGAGTGTGGTTTACAGATAGCACTGTGTAGCTAATGACATTTCAGTACAGAAGTCAACGGATATCTACAGTCTTTCCAAGACCCCAACTTTTTTTATACTCAGTTTTCTTTAAGATAAAAGTATGTATAACTAAGGAAAATACTTCCCTCTATATTATTTTGTTCTACTCATGGCATATGGGAAAGAAAGTTATTGAAGGAACTGAATTTACTTTTTCGCCCTGCTTATTGTCATACAAGTCCAACTGCTATAAAGCCTTTAATATAGCACCTTCTTGTTCTTAGTGATGGTAGCAGTTAGCAGTTTGCTTATTGACTTAATCAGAAGAAAAACAGTTTATCAGGGTATATGCTGCGTTTTTGGAGGTTCTCCAGCAATGAAGTAAAAAGCACACTCTTCACTGTTAGCAGGTCAGTACACTGGGAATCTTTAAGACCTATCACAGCAATGACAAATACCAGTTACTGGTAACATACATTTCTTATTCCTCCTTTCATACTCAATGCGCTGACGTATTGCATTACAGAATTTGGAGCTTCATTAGTATACAGGACAAAATTTATTGTCACACTCTGTTTTGCTTTTCATAATTAAAGTCATGATGGTTCTTGAAATTTGTGAAGAATTGTCAGTTCCAGTAGTCTAAACATATTAAGCTATCTTCTTGGGAGAAAACAGTAAGGCTGCATCAGCAAGTCTGACATTTATTTCAAACGCCTACTCTAAAATCTGCAGTTAACAAGGTCAAAAAGCTTAGTGTGAATTATGGGACAAGAATTCTTAAGATGATTTGCAGCAGGGATTTATCATAAAGCCAAAATTGTATTGTCAGGAGGAAGCAGATATGTAGTGAATATGAACAAAAAACAGTCCATCTACTTTACATGCTGTCAAGTGTTAAAGGCAGAAATGATTCACAGCTGTAAAAATGTGCAATTCAGAAACTGTAGGAATTATTTCCTCTTGTGTCAACCTTTGAGAAGAAATGGCATTGCATTGCATTTGGCTGAAGTGTGGAGATAACTCATTTTTTCACCTCTCTAAGAAAAGTATTACTCTATGCTCAATTAAACTTTCTTTGCAAGTAATAACTGAGATAGATATAAACAAATTTTCTGGAAATGGATCAGATCATGCATTTTAAATTTGCCTGCAGAGGGTTTAATCTCTGAGATTTCCTTTGCTCTCTTCCAAGAAGTAGAGGTTCCACACACTTCTTTCTTTTTTGTTCTTCTTCTCCCACTCTATAGACACGGGAAGTCTTCTGAGTAGGTATATGTTCCCTTTGAAAAGCTGTTGTCAAGAAAATGCTCCAAGAGACTAGAGTGCAGCATGGAAATGCAGGGTTGGATGTAAAGCACATCCTCAACTCCTAAGGAAATTCAGATATTTCAAAGATGTGTTGATGTAAAGCTGAGAGATGTGGTTACTTGTCAGTGTTTTATAATTTGTTGGACTTTATGATCTTAACCAAAACAATTCTATGATTCTAAATATTGCTGCTCTGTTTTACAGGAATCTGGCATGCAAGAAGATGAATTTAGGTATGCTATAAAAATGCCTTTGACCAGCTGAATGAGAGCAAATTAAGCAGTAATATGCTGTGACTATGCCTTATAAAGTACAACATATGTCCTGCTGATTACAGTTCTAGTTTACCTGCTACAGAAACCTTATATTAACTGCTTTAGCCAATGGTTTACAATTTTGCTAAATTTCACATCCCCAAACTGTTTGTTGTTGGAATTCATGTAGAGATATAGTCAGGAAACCTGGTAGTAGTTAAGTTCTTATGAGTTTTAATACCAGAAGGAGATTTACCCTCATAGAAGAAGGAGGTGAATGGATATTCAGTCTCTCATAACTCCTGAGAAACATACAAGATGAAAGCAAATACATCTGAACACAGAACATCCTGAGGAAAGGAAGTAGAAATATAGGTGCGTTAAAGTGTATGTTGAGTTGCCTCCTCCCAAAGCTCCATTCTTTTATGCCAGTAGTGTTTACTGGGAGAGTAGGTAAAGGAGGAAGGCTTTTTACAGTTCCACTTAAACCAAAAAATAGAAACAAAGTCAATAAAAGAAGTAACTTGGAGGAAAAATTTGGTGCTGTGGATGAAACAGGACTCATTGCATGTTAATAACAAACTTACTGAACATTTAAATGTATTATTAGCAAGTCACCAAGTGGCTTCTCGTAGCAATATCTGGTGAATCTGAGAATTAGATTAAGTAACAACGAGTTTGTTGTGCTCTTGAGATGACAAAACCTTCCTGAATATCCATCTGAGAATACCCTGTATTTCCTGTCACTGCTAAAAGCATCAGTCCAGAACACATTATTTCTTTGCACTCTCTGCTTTTATTATTTAGCAAAAAAACCCTTTTTTCCCCTCTGAGTGGATTTCACTTGAATATAACCAGAATAGCTACAACTGATTCCGAACATCTTGAAGGAGCATATTACACAAATAAAGTGCACTTTGGGGCTTCCATATTGACGAATCAAAAGAAAGACATTTTAAAATTGATGCATGCTTGGGAATGCTAATGAGCAGTCTTGGACATATGACTAAACAGCAAAGTTAAAATGCTAGGGAGTAGTCCTCTTCCCCAGGCTATGCCTGCCAAACAACAGCTAGCAATTTTATTTTCATCACAAAAGCTTCTTCCTCTATGTGAATTTTCTTCTCTTTCTGTGTTTTTATTTGCCTTTTTCTTTTGGACCAAGTATGTTGCCAAATAAATATGCTAGTTAGTACTGACAAATGAAAGTGTTACAGGCATGTTAAATATTATAGGGAAACATTTAAAAATCAAAGAGCGAAATAATTAAGAACATGAAGACTTTCTATTTCCTTTATTAAAAGAATTTATACTGATGAAACAGTGGGAAATACAGAACTGGAAAAAGAAGATGACAGACACTAAAGACAAAACTGCTGAGAGCACAATAAAGTTACATTTTATTGGGCCAGAGACCATCAAGAGAAAAAAACCCACAGTATTATCAAGGTTAAAAGGAATGTAAAACTCCTAATTGGCCATGACTGTCCAAAGATGAAGGAATGATAGAGCAGTTAAAATAAACTAAACATAAATTAAACGCATTTGTCAATGAGTTCTAATGGCAAAATACAGACTTACATGCAGGTGAAGTTTCCTGAAGAAGCAGTTTCTCTGATGTATTGACTAAGTTTGAATAATATCCATTATATTAAAGATTTATTTTGATAGAATGTCACCTTGCACTTTCTCTACAAAGAAGAATATAACGAGACCCATCAGCTCTTCTAAAAATAATATCCATGTTTTGCTATCAAGAAATTATATCAACAAAGTGGCTTTTTAAATATTTTATATAAACTTCTTCGAAATTTAGTTCTTTGTATACAGATATATACATATTTTCAGTGTCTGAATGTGTCTTCAAAGACCATTAAAGATTTGCACAGCCAGCATTCCATTCCTGAAATACATATTTTAATAATATTAAAAACAGTCATGTTAAACAGTCTGTTAAAAATGGTCATGTTGCTGTATCTAATTTTATTGAAGTTGTCTTATGATGTTGGAACTGTCTGTGCTGGTCCCTTAACAATTCAATCTGTCATCATCCCAATAGAGATCTGACAGGCTTAAAAATTCTGCTTATCTAACTTCAAAAACCAAACTCCTGCACTGCCTGATAGCCACTTATGTTCAAGAGACATAATATTCTAAAAATTTAACGGGTTGCAGTTATTAATAATTGTGTATGCTGAAGCCTCAACCCACATAATACACTGTATTTTATTAAAGGAACATGTTTTCCAGAAACATCTTTTCTTATTTGGGAACTGTAGTGGCACTGTTCGTCTATGAGAGTATAGAGGTCCCACATCCATGCAGCCTACTTTCATATCCAAGGCTTCCTACCAAACTATATTACTTTTATAGTATGATTCTGCTGGTTGTACAAGAAATGTAAAGTAGGAAAGTGATGTTCTTGAGTTACTAAACACCATACAAGTCCATTTGAATCACTGTTTTAAAATTTAGTTGTCATAACCTCTGTAGTCCTATAATATTTAAGCCAAAAATGGCTATTTCCTAGCCATGATTATTTTTCAAATTCTCAATTTCAAAGCATCAGATGGGATCTATTGTTTTTGCTATTAGTAATGACTAATGTAAAAGCAACGAGTCTAGAAGTTTTAAATCGTAAGATCTGAAATGATATTTAGGAACAGTACAAAGTTCAGGTTTCACTCTTTCAAAGGTCAAATGCGAATAAATAAAAAAAGGCAAGAACTCAAACTTTTATTAAAACAGTAAGATCTAGCCTTTGTGTGGTGTCTTTTCACTGAGCACTGTGCAAACATTAATAACATTGAAAGTTCTAGAAGCCTTAAAGTCCATGTTACAGATAGGAGAAAGGAAGGAATAGAGAAAGTTATGATTTACACTCTCAGCAGTGCCTTTAAGATCAAACTAGAGAGCACTGCTTAATTTATGGTATTACAGAATAGTCAAAGCTCCCAAAAAATTTACAGACAAGCATGAATAAACCAGCACAAATGGAGACAGATCTGGAGCTCTTGAAGCTGTACCCTTAAAAATTAACTAATTTGCTCTCAGTCACACATACACAGCAAGAGCAGCACTGGAAAACTCTGAGTTTTTACCTTGGGATTTACATGTGACAATGATTTGGCATCTAGCAGCCAGTGGAATTGGTAATGTGTCTTTGGTGTATACAAAAACAAGATCAATTTGCAGTTTGACTTTATTTTCTTTACAGCTAAAATCAGTCTTACTGTACCTTATTATGAATGGTCAGCCTCTTTGAAGCCAGGTCAGTTGAGATTTGCCTAGGCAATGGGAAAGTCCACCAAGCCATATTTTGGAACATACTCCATAAAATGTCAATGCTTTCATTCTCCATTTGAACTAGTACACAGAGCTCCCTTGCAAACATCTTTTAAAGCTAATTCATAGTTGCATTTTACATTGCTATAAAAAAGCCATATGTCTGAACCACATGATGGAACACTGTGTTGGTACAAATCATGTTAGAAACAGAGTGCATCAGAGCAGTGGTCAGTCTATCCCTGTCTGGCATTGTGTAAAGAAGAGTGTGCAATCCTTGACATTTATTCTGGTTGTGTCTTGGCATCCACAATCATTGGATGGCTGTCAACTGAAGATGCACCCATAACCATCTTCTTTCAGCATCTCTGTATGGACTTCTGACCACAAGTTCATTAAATCTTTTTATGACCATGATGATGCAACTAGTGTTCTTCTACATCGAATACCATCTATGCTTTCTACTGCAGGACTTGTTCAATGATAGTCTGCCCTCATCTTGCTCAGCAGGAATCCCATCCCATCATAATCCACTTAGGGATTTTTGTCTCTCCAAACTGAGAAGTGATTGCCTTGAATCTTTATGTTGGCACCTGCTCCATCTATGTAATCATTTTAATTGCCCTTCTCTAGATCTTCAGTACCTTCTGACCAGATCAACAAACATATGTTGTGAAGCTAAACTGATTAACTCTGCCTGGTTGAGTTGTGCATTGCTACCCTGTTTTTTCTGCGGTGTAGTGCTGCCACAGAAGCATGATTTTATACCCACTAACTGCAACAATAAGACTGCCCTACAATGACATCCATTGTGATCAAAATATGAACTGTACCTCCCATTGCTGCAAAAGTGGGGTTTTTTTCCTTTTAACTGAGAAGAGTAGAACAGAAAGCTGTGTCATTATGCTTTTTTGCTTTTTAATTGGATTTGGACATGCTGGCTGTTTCCAGAAAAGCTTATTTTTGCCACCTTTTGTGGCAAAGTTCATAAAACTACTGTATGGCCAAGCATTGGCCTCACACAGAACAGCCTGAGCATTGCAGTTGTCCAGATAAAATCAGGCTTTCAAAGAAAACTCCAATAAATCTCAAATTCTGAAGCTGTCTCTCATATACAAAAGTAAAATGGTCTTTTTAATTTTACAATGGTTGTTCAAAACTGGTCTCTCTGAAAATGCAGCCATTTTCTTAATGTCCTGCAAGTACAAAGAGACATAGTCACTTTATTAACAAAATGAATAAACTAAATTATTCCGAAGGAGACAAATACGCTGATTATTGACTTTTTTGCCTAAATAGGTGCTGCAGTTCTATTTCTGGGGCAACTGCATTAGTGATCCAGTTCTGTTACAGCTTTTACATCTCTATTAGGCTAGATTCAAAAGTCACAGGTTCTTCCCCTCCTCTTCTACCAACTCATGTATGACTCTCCCATTGCTGCAAAAGTCAGATTTTTCTAGAAAAATTCCCTAGGAACTCCATAGGAAGCTCTTAAATAAGTTTTTTAGGTTCATCTTTATTTTTCCTAAGTCTACAATCTGTGCCTATAATGGAAGCATAGTATTGATGATAGATGTTGCATGCTTGCTCTCCAGAAATCTGGAAACCATCCCCAAAACACTCCCGATCAAGTACCATCCTTCCCTTAACCTCACGATGTTCAACATGTTCTCCCACCATCAGTCTATAAATACACAGCTCTGTCGGCCACTTTTTTTTCTGACACTTTGAAATGAAAGACACAAGTATATATAGATACTTCTAGAAAAATTCCCTTTGACATCAGGGTAGCAGAAGAAGCCAGGGCCAAGTTGTGCAGCAAGGGACCAACTGACTCTAGAGGAAGTTACTCAGAGGCACAGTGCCACAAATCTCTACTCACTTCTGCTGAACAGAAACTTTACAACAGATGAGTCCCTCTGTACCCCCCATACTCTCATATGCCTCCATGGGCATATTTGAGTGCTTAATATCAGAGATTTAGGACTTTAAAATGACAGGTAGGCCAAATTTCCAGTGGCTTTATTGTCATCATCTATTTACCTAAATCCTGTTCCCCAAAGCTGTTGTTCACTGGAGTGTGATAAGTTTGATCTCTTCATGCTGTCACTGCTTCTTGGTGAGGCTTGAAAATATCACAAGGCTAAATGAGATCTTAGTTTGCCTTAAAATAGACTCAAGCAGTTTGAAGACAAATGCATTTTCTTTAGGTCAGCATAAGGTACTTGTTTTTAGGGGAAAAAAAAAGTTGTAGATTCATATGCAGAGCAAGACTCGGGTGGTCTGTTGTTCATTCTTTTCATGGACAGCTCTGCTTGTTTCTTTTCCTTTCTGTCTCATAAATATATGATTTAAAAACTGTAACATAGAGACATTAATAGAGATCATATGTAGAATAGAAAGGAGTCATAAGAAGAAAAGCTTACTGTACAGAGAATGCTGACTCTTAGGAATACCTAGGTCTGTATTTCTTTGCTACTATCATAGGAAACTACTTGGAACTGGTCTCTCCTGAGGGTACATGTTTAGTAGGACTATCTTCATTCTTTACTTAGAAACTATAATTAGATTAACATTTGGTAAAGTAAGTATGCCAGTTGGCAATGAATGATATTAAAAGAAGACTGATGCAGATATAAAAGTTGTGTTAGCCTTGAATTTTTATAAAATTGATCGATGGAGTCTGAGACCTAAGCATTCTTAGTAGCACAGCTGAATTCATGGAGCATGTATTCTAAGCAGGCTTAGAGACTGAAACTAAATTAAAATGGATTTTGTAATGTCAATGTCTTGTGTTTCCTCCTTAGTTAAAAATTTCACTTTAAGCTAAGTGGCCTGGTTTTTACAAGTTAAGGAAATCAAATAATTTATATGTCATAGCAGGCAAAATCATAGTGAAGAACTATATAGACACAAGACTATTGACAACAATAAGAGAAATTGCATTGCATACCATGTACTGTTCTTTCCTTTGCAGTTGTGCCATTGCTAGGCAACTGAAAAGGGATGAATAATAGATTTCAGATGTATATCTATACACTCACATTAGGCTTTATTTGGAGGACCATGAGACATAGTGGTGAGAAACAATCTGATCAGGGCCCAGGTTATCTTTTTTTGCCAGGAAGGCAAGAAAACAGATTATTTTAATGA
Source organism: Turnix velox (assembly GCA_013400935.1). Lineage (NCBI taxonomy): Eukaryota > Metazoa > Chordata > Aves > Charadriiformes > Turnicidae > Turnix > Turnix velox. The sequence continues at coordinate 10,714 of VZTY01002516.1, read as the reverse complement.
TAAATAACTTTTGCTGATAAACATCATAGTTTACACGGACTTTTAAAAAACCCACAGTCTTCTGTTTCATATTTTGTCAAATTTTCATACTGTAATTATTTGCCATATTGTGACCTTGCACAAGCCACACATTCCATAGCCAATGAAATCATCATTAATGAGTAATTAGCATTTATATTTAAAAATACTCATAAGATTACCTCCAATAAGGACTGCATGTAGCTCTAACAGGTGGCAACTCTTTTTACTTAAGTAAGTAATCTAATGACTTCTCTCATTTAAATTAAAGTTATTCAACTCCCACTACATTTTGTACACGGTTCAGCAAACATTTAAATTCTTTTTTCTAGCTATATTGCAACAGTAAGGGAGGAGAGACTGCTACAGGAACATTACAAGTGGTTGATAATGCACACTATCTCTATAGCCTGCTGCTCCTTAAAAAAGGGAAAGAAAGAAAAAAAAAATCCAGTCCCCTGATAATTAGTACCCTTTGTCAAAGCTTCAGTTACAGTTTGATGAAAAAATATTCCTAAATGTCAAGAAACATGCAGTCTGATAAATATGGATGACATTTAAAAAGCAGAGGAGGCAACTTCTACAAAAGCAGAAGAGGCAAAAAGAAATTGAATATGTTTTCACAGAGAGAAATAGTTTTTCCAGCATGTATTCTCCTCATATATTGACTATTTGGTACTCCTGGTTCTGTTTTTCACAATTACTGTGACCTCTTTGTCTTATACCAAATGCCTCATCTGCATTTTGTAGTGTTTCTTCAGTGGTAAACAGTATGTTTGAATGGCTCAGGCTTTTCCACTTGTAATCACTCAGTATAATTGATTGAGAAGACAGAGTGAGAGAATCCTCCAAATATTTTAATTCTTCAGAGTAGTTTAAATTTAGCAGAAAATGACACCCTGAGAAAATGAAATGGCATGTACGTGTAAATTGCTAACTGTGCAGATCAATCACAGCCCTTGGTGATTACTCTTGAAACAAGTCTGTTTCACTAGCAGATTGAGAAGAATTGACTTGCTGAATGTTAACAAACAGAAGGGGAAGATCTTTCTCTTCTAACAACTTTGAAAACTCTCTTGTTGGAAAGATTGAAATGCAAGTCTTTTATTAGCAGTTTAAAGGGGAAAGCTGGGTTCTCTATATTGCCCATGCTGGATGTGACAGTACCTTCTACTCCTGTCATTGTTGGAAAACAGTCACCAGGAAAGCTGTAACAGAATGGAAGATAATCTTGTAAAAAACAGTTAATTGGAAAGTAATGATGTGCAATGACATAAGCAAAGGAGCTTTTCAGTGATAGGGTCAGTGTGCCTGCAGTGACAGCATGAGAGAGAGGGGATGTAAGGAATTAACAATCTTCATTTCCTGATTTATCATCCTGCCAGAGCTCGGAGCGTCAAGTACATGAATGCAGTCAAACAGTAAGTCCCCATCTGACACAAGTGTCACTGGCAGAATCCAGGTACCACCACCAATTTCTATACTTGCTTGGGCTTATTCTTTTCAAGTGAAAGTAGTTACAGTAGTGTAATTAGACTACACTGCTCAGTGAGTACCTGTCATGGCAGCCCTTACTCCCTGAGCTTTCTCTGTGAGCTGCCCAACCAAGGCAACTTTTATCAAACTCCAGTAGCTATGAACAAAAACTGGCCCAACGCTTAAAAAAAAAATATAGTGGGAGATTTATTTCTGGATCAGTTTTATAAGGTCCAAAAATACATAGAATCACAGAATCATAGAATAGTTTGGGTTGGAAGGGACCTCAAATATCATCGAGTTCCAACCCCCCTGCCATAGGCAGGGATACCTCCCACTAGATCAGGCTGCTCAGTGCCTTGTCCAGCCTGGTCTTGAACACCTCCAGAGAGGGGGCATCCACAACCTCCCTGGGCAACCTGTTCCAGTGCTTCACCACCCTCACTGTAAAGAATTTCTTTCTTATGTCAAGTCTAAATCTACCCCCCTCCAATTTACATCCATTGTTTCTAGTCCTCCCATCCGATATCCTATTAAAAATTCCTTCCCCTGCCTTTCTGTAGGACCCCCTCAGGTACTGGTAAGTTACTATAAGGTCCCCCCTGAGCCTTCTCTTCTCCAGGCTGAACAACCCCAACTCCTTCAGCCTGTCCTCATAGGGCAGTTGCTCCAAC
>VZTY01002501.1:7497-18186 GCA_013400935.1 Turnix velox | reverse complement strand
GGTGACCTCTTCCAGTGTCTCACCACCCTCACAGCAAAGAATTTCTTCTCTCCAGCCTAAATCTCCTCTTCCTCCTGTCTTCTGGAGTTTTATTTGCGCTGCTGAAGTGGGACCTGGTGGTGCTCAGCTCCTCAGAGACAGTTCCTGGTGACCTTCCCAGCTTTGCTTTTTCATCATGACTTTCTTGATAGATTTTCTACACCCTGGGGATGCCACCATCCATTTCCCATCCAGGGCTGCTGAAGATGTTGGCCCATCATCTCATTGAGATCCTGCAGCAAAGCAATGTAGAGGTAGAACTGAGTAAAACTCAAGTTTCAAGCTCCTTGATTTTTGCATCTACAGCTAAATATACCTGTCTAGTGGGTGATGTCCTTGCCCATGGCAGGGGGGTTGGAACTAGATGATCTTTATGGTCCCTTCCAACCCAAACCATTCTGTGATTCACCGAGCAAAGGTGTTATTTTCTGGGATTCAGGTGGAAATTGTAGCAGTTTGCTCCTTGCAAATTTCCCCTTGTGATGTTTCCTGTAATCCAGTAAATGAACTGAGGCAGAAGGAGCATCCAAAGGCACTTCCATCCATCTTCATTTACCCTGGCTGGAATGGACAGTGGCCACAAAACTGTCCTTGGGAAATCACTAATTTGAGGCTGTAACTGCTGCTCTGTTACTACTCTATCTATTTGCAGTAGAGGGAAAAAATAGTGGCACATAATTGTAGGTGGTTTGAAGTTGTTGCTCTTAATTCTGCAAGGATGTCTGGAACTCAAAGCTCTGGCAGCAGAGCCAGGGGCATGGTGAGGAAGGACAGAGGGACCAGCCCTCCATGTTCCCCTCCCCAAGGGGATGCTCAGTGCTGGTGGGATGTGGGAGCAGATGTGATGCCCTTTTAGATGTGTTTAACCAGCTTGGAGGCTGAGCTGAGGTGTGGGAGTGGACCAGCTCCTGTCTCAATGTTAGAAAAAGTCTAATTCTGGTTATAAATCTGGTTATAAAAGGTCTTCTCCAGGGTTGAAACTTGCTGCTTATACCTGGGATCGCTGGGGAAAAGCTTTTGATTTGGGCTTCAGTGCAAAAAGTCTGAGTTTTCTTTAACTGAGATCATTCCCAGGGCATGATTCAAAGTCATTCTTTTCATTTTTCCTCAATTTTTGTTTTTCCAATTTGAAATCCTTTCAATTTGGGAGGAGAAGAAAAGAAGTTATGAGTTTCCATCCTGCCTTGTTTCAGAATCCAAAGGTATCCTTTTGTCAGTCTGGCATTTTGGCTGATTGAATAGTAAATCCTTTAGTCTTACACATTAGAAAACATCAAGGCTGCCTTTCAAACCCATTAGTCTCTGAAATTCTTGGGGAATAGAGGGGAAAAAGGGAAAAAAAAAAGTCTCCCATCCAGCTCTGCTGTGTCAGTTAATGTGTGAGCAATCACAGTGTGACATATTCAGCGAGGAGCATATACAAATTGAATCTCTACGTGTGGTTGTCAGGAAACAAAACATGCTCAATATCTGTTTCAGACACAATTTTGATTTTGCAGCGAAGCTTTTCCTGGGGAAAACTTAGCAACAAAGGAATAAAAATGATTCCTGCAATCTGGGGAGTTGGGTAAACAAGGCTTGGAAAATTCCCTGGAAATTCTCTCCGCTCGTCTTCAGGGACAGCATCTCCAAATTTGTGGGGTGTTCAGGCCATGAGGTCTCACTCAGAGGAGAAGAATGAGATCAGATCTTGCTCCCTGGGATCTCAAATCCCACTGAAGTCATTTGCAACTTGATCAGTCTTGGGGAGGGGGATGATTGTGGTCTCTGAATTTGATGGAGGCTCCAGCAGTGCTCCAAGTAACCATCTTTCATCTCCTGGGTGGTCCCCCAAGTCAGAGCCCTCCTCTCTTCTTTCCCTTTCTCCAAGAAGGCATTTGCTGATGCTGTTGTTTAACCCAGCCAAGGATCTGCTCCATTTTCCATGCTCCAAGGTAATTTTGGTGAGGCTGTTCCCTTTCTTGCATGCCACTTAAAAAAAAAACCAAGAAACCCTCTCTCAGGCAGGTTTTCTTCCATGCAGCGTTTGTAATCCTGGGAGGTTTGAGTGTAATAAATCTCCTCCTGTCTGGTTTTTATTCTGGGGGAGGCTCCTGTTGTAAAATCACAGCCCTTCCTCTGTGTAGAAGCAGCTGACAAAAAGCTCTTCTGATAATTCCTTCCAGATGGGGCCAAGCCGGCGTTTTCCTGACGCAGAGCTCTGCAATGGGCTCCTCTTTGGCTCCCTCCTCACTGCAGAGGGTGGAAGAGATCCTACCTCTGCAGTATTTCAAAGCACAGAGGAGCTCCTGGGCTCAGCAGAACATCATTGAGAAGGTACATCTATATAGTAGAATGGATTGGGTTGGAAGGAACCTTCAAGATCATCTAATTCCAACCCCCCTGCCATGGGGAGGGACATTTCCTACTAGACCAGGTTGCTCAATGCCTTCTTCTAGCCTGGCCTTAAACCCCTCCAGGGATTGAGGGGGCATCCACAACCTCTCTGGGCAACCTCTTCCACCCTCACAGTAAGGAATTTCTTTCTTCTCTCCAGCCTGAATCTCCCCTCTTCCAATTTGCATCCATCACTCCTAGTCCTGCCATCTATANCCTCACAGTAAGGAATTTCTTTCTTCTCTCCAGCCTGAATCTCCCCTCTTCCAATTTGCATCCATTCCTCCTAGTCCTACCATCCTGGACCCTATTAAAAAGTCCTCCCCCAGCCTTTCTGTAGCTCCCCTTCATATGTTGAGAAGCTCCTCTGCTTGTGTGCTTCAATTTGCTCAGCCTTTTTATTTTTAAAAGTATTGTCATGCAGCAAAACCATCCGAGAGACATCCATTTGGGTTTTTGGTGACCTCCTTTCCCCTACCCACTTGGTAGACCCCCATAATCTGTGTGGTGTCTCCCCAAACTGTCCCTTGCTAATTCTCTTTGTGTCACCATCTCGTGAGGGTCAGGGGATGGCTGGAAATTGTCATGGGCAGGTCTCAGCTCCCTGTGATGGGACAAGAAGTCACACAGCCCCATCTGCAGTGAGGGGAAGGACCCAGAGGAGCTGACAGTGGGTTGCTATAATGAGAATGTCACACCAGCTTAAGAGAGAATTAATGTTCTGCCCTGTGGCTGTACCAGGGCTGTCGTGTAAGGCAGGACATGGCTGCTCTAATGGATTAAAAAATAAAAAAAAAAAAGAGAGAAAATTCTTTACTGGAGCTGCAGGACACAAACAGATGCTGCTGTTTGATGATGCAGGACAGGAGGGGACTGAGTCATCCAACACAACCCCTATGGTCCTGAGCTCCTGGCCTCATAATCCTCTTGCAGAAACGATGTTCCTTGCTGCTCTACCTAAGATTTTGGTGCCATTTTATTTCCCTGGAGATCCTGGTTCAGAGTTCTGGAACAGGATGCCCAGAGAAGTTATGGGGTCTCCTTCTCTGGAGACATTCAAACCCCATCTGGACACCTTCCTGTAGGTGTTGCTGCTCCAGCAAGGGGATGGGACAAGAAAATCCCTTGATAACCCTTCCAAAACCTGATATTTTGTGATTCTTTGACTTTGCTTGGAGGGAGGGATGATTTTGTATTCCCAACCTTCCTGTAGTCCCACTTTTTACCACCCTCCCCTCTGTTGAAACATGGAAAAGGGGGATCTGCTCTGCTCCAAACCTTCATGTTCATGCTTTTAGGCTTTTAAAATCCCTCAGCCCCCTGTATCCAAAGATTCCCACCCTCTTTTACCCCTTTATCACTTTGAATGCTCCCAGCAAAGTGCTGTGGGGTCCAGCACCCTCTGCTGGGTTTGCTCCCAGCCTGGGTCTTGTCAGGTTGTGATAAAAGCAGGTCAAGCACATGGACGTGTGGCTGCCTTTTAGGCAAGCTCTTTTGTGTAGTTCTCCAGCAAAGGGATTTCTCTTTATCACAGGAAGTTCCCAGAGTGGCCAGAGCTACAAAGCAAGGGTTTAAAAGCATCTAGGAGTGTTGGAGTGGAGATGAAGCCCTCCTGCTTTAGGGCACAGGCTGAGCTCCAAGGGAAAGGGACAAGATGGAAATTTTCCTTTGAGCAGATTATGCTGTAACTTTCAAAAAGGGTTTGGGTTTTTTTTTATTTTATTTGATAAGTGAGATTTTTTTGCATCTCTGCCTGTGAGAGCTGATACCAGGGGCTGTCAGAGAGGGATTGACCAGGGGTTGTTTCAAACATCCACTTTGTGTTACAGAATCACAGGGATTGGAAGGGACCTCAAAGGATTATCTAATCCCATCCCTCTGCTGGAGCAGGAACACCCAGATCAGGTCCCACAGGCAGGTGTCCAGGTGGGGTTTGAATCTCTTCAGACACCCCACACGCTCTCTGGACATCCTGTGCCACTGTTCTGTGTAAAAGAGATACATTGGGAGGAGAAGGAGGTGCATGTGGTTCATTCATTCATCAGTGATGATGTGTCAAGGTCCAGGGTCTTTCCAAGGGTTTTTTTTTTTATTAAATAGGAGGAGAACAAAATTGCAACCCCATGGGGAGTGTGGGAGACTTTTCCTGCTCAGTGTCTGGCACTTCTTGCATCCTTGTGCTACAGAAGGACATAAAATGGCACCATCTCAAGGCTCCCTTCAAAAAGGGCTTCAGTAATTCTCCTTCTCCTCAGTGCAAGGAGCAGGGGCCAGCTTTCAGCAGTGCTTGGCTCCTTTTCAGGCCAAAATTTCAGTCTTCTGTTGGTGCTTTCTTTCAGCTGAAGGAAGGAGGAGGTTGGTTTGTCCCTGGCACAAGGAGAGAGGGAAAGCGCCCACGCTCTCCATGTGCTTTGTAGGTTGATCCAAAGCCCTGGTGGATTGATTCCTTTTTGACTCCAAGGCAGTTGGAAGAACCAAAATGATATCACCACTGCTTGGGAATTTCAATGACCTCATGGTGCTGGTAGTTTGTGATCTGTCTGGTTGGCTTCCACCCCCCCAAGAGACTCTCAGCTACAGCCTGGAGATGGGAGATGAGGTAAAAACAGACTTAACCCAAACAAGAGTCATTCTGTGGGGCTGAAATACCTCCTGCCCAAGAATGGAGAGCAACACAGACTTGCTTAGACAAATTCTTGCCCTTCAAAGTGTGCAGCTGCTCTCAGGCAACTTGAAAAGCAAAGTTTTAGGGTTTTTTTTTTTCCCCACCAGCTCAGCCACTGGAGATATTTCCTTTCATCTCCAACCCTGAGCTGTAACTTGGATGGTTTTGCTCCAGCAAATGACAACATGAAGCAGCTGATTTTCAGATGGAGTGGCTTCTTCTTCCAAATAGATGCTCCAAAGTCTTTTGGTGAGGTAGGGAAGATCTTTTGAAAGGTGGCAGCTGCCTTGGTGGTGTTGGCTTTGCCAGCTCAGCCCTCCACAGGTCTGCTGGTGTGGTTTGTTCCAGCAGTCCTGCAGGCACATTGAATTCCTCCAGGCTGGATCTTTCAGCTTGAAGTGATGGGATTTTGGCAGGGAGTTGTCTCTGCTGACTGGAGTTGGCAGACAGGGCTGTTCCTGCCACCCCTGCAGTGATTTCAGCAGTGCAGGAGCTTTTGGCTGCTTGTGGCTGGAGTTTGAGACAATCCATGGCAAGAAGCAGCAGCATCTCACCTACCTCATTCTTGCCTCTTGGCTTCCAGCAAAATTACTCTTGGGCTAAACCAAGGTGGTGGAAAATAGGCCCTTCTGGGTGTAAAATTGTTTTCATCTTAGACTATATGCAAAGTGGTGCCAAGGATGACAAAAGAAAAGACAAAACCCCCCCAAGAGCAAAGAAAAAGCTCTGTTTGTGCACCTTCAAAGATTTTTGGGAGCCAGGCTGTGCTGAGAGGGGGGTGATGGCTAGAATCCATGGGGGAAGGATGTGGTCTGGAGGAGCTGTGGGCATCAGAGAGATTTGTGGGATGGGTTATGAGCCATTTAATGCCATTCTCCATCTAAAACTTGACCAAGTGATGTGGTGACTGGTGTATCTCTATGTAAAGGAGTTAAAAAGGCAAAGCTTAGAATTATGGAATGTTTTGGGTTGGAAGGGACCTTCAAGATCATCTAGTTCCACCTCCCACCTACACCAAGTTGCTCAATGCCTCATCCAGCCTGGCCTTAAACACCTCCAGGGATTGAGGGGACATCCACAACCTCTCTGGGCATCCTCTTCCAGTGTCTCACCATCCTCACTGTAAAGAATTTCTTTCTTCTCTCCATCCTAAATCTCCCTTCTTCCAATTTGCATCCATTCCTCCTAGTCCTGCCATCACATATCCTATTAAAAAGCCCTACCCCAGCCTTTTTGCCTCCTTTAATAAGGTTTTTATGGTGTCCCAGACCTATCCAAGGGCTTGTAAACACCTCATTGGCTTCCCCTGCCTCAGTTTATCCTTCCCTTCTGCCAATTAGATAAAAACCCAGCCCTCTCAAGCCTTCCCATTGCCTTAGCCGGGGTGTTTTGAGAATTAATTAACAGTCGGCAGAATGTTCTGAGATCATGGGATGAAAGGGGCTATAGATATGCAAAGCAGCATCATTATGCAAAGATAAAATTTCCAACCTTTGTAAAATAAGTGTTAAAATGAATCTATCCCAGCGTGTGCCCAGCTCCCCCCAACCCTCCATCACCTGATCATCCCAAGGGAAAAGGAGAAGAAAATGAGATTGATGGGAAAAGTGTGAAAATGCAGAGGCAAAGTCTTAGAAAAAGGTTAAGAAAGAAAAGAAATACATAAAAAAAAAAGATAGCTCTGAATGAAAAGAACTATTCCTCCTTATCTCTTGGTGGTCTGTGTACACACTGTGAGCTGCAAACTCAAGAAGAGCCAGAGTTGGGTTTTGTGATTCCTCCCACTTGATTTCCTTCTTTTTTATTTTGCCCAATAAATAAGAAGTTGGTGGGAGAGGGAGGAAAAAAAAAAAAGAATTTCAAGTATAATTTAAAAAGAAAAATGTCTGGGAAGGGACACACACTCCATCAACTAATTAAACATGTAACAGAAGTGCAACATTCCCAATTAAGTACAAAGGTGTGCTTCCACTTCTAATTGCTGACAGTTTCTTTTGGTGGCAACGTGCACATTAATTGTGTTCAATGGGGAGCTGCTTAGCCTGATAATGGAATGTTTGGAGTGGAGGTGCTAATTACTTTGATTAGGTGGGGGTTTGTTTCCCCAAATGGTGATGGGAAATTGGGCCTGGGGTTTGGAGAGGCAGCTAAAAAGGAAAAAAGAAAAAAAAAATGTGAAAGAAGTTTGGAAAATTGAAGTTTCTTTTAGGAGCTTAAGCCTGGTGGTGGGGCAAAACCTTCTTGTGGGGTAACTCTGTACTTTTGGAGGGGAATTGTGGAGATGGTGAGGTGGGGTTTGGGTAATGATGAGTGAAGATGCTTGAAAGAAGGTGGAGAGTAGCTTGAGTGCAGCCCTGAAGAGAAGGATTTGGGGTGTCAGTGGATGAAAAACTCAATAGTGTGTGCTTGCAGCCCAGAAGCCAACCCAATCCTGGGCTGTATCAAGAGGAGTGTGGCCAGTAGGTCAAGAGAGGGGATTTTGCCCCTCTACTGGGCTCTGGCGAGTCCCCAACTGGAGTTACTGTGTCCAGTTCTGGAGCCCTCAACAGAAGAAGGACATTGAGATGTTGGAGCAGGTCCAGAGGAGGCCACCAAGATGATGAGAGGGCTGAAGCAACTTCCTGNGTAGCTTCTCAATACCTGAAGGGAGCTACATAAAGGCTGGGGTAAGATGGTAGGACTAGTGGGAATGGATGTAAATTGGAAGATGGGATATTCAGANAATAATGGATGTAAATTGGAAGATGGGATATTCAGACTAGATAAAAGAAATAAATTCTTTACTGTGAAGGTGGTGAGACAGTAGAAGAGATTGCCCAGAGAGGTTGTGGATGTCCCCTCAATCCCTGGAGGTGTTTAAGGCCAGGCTGGATGAGGCATTGAGCAACCTGGTCTAGTGGGAGGTGTCCCTATGCATGGCAGGAGGGTTGAAACTAGATGATCTTTAAGATTCCTTCCAACCCAACCCATTCTATGATTCTAAGGTTGGAGCCAGGCTCTTTGTGCATCATCTGTGGAGCTAAATGCCACCAGCCATGCAGTGTGACAGCTGTCCTCTCCCAGGCTGGGCTGGCAGGGTTTGTGCCACCATTTAGCTACTCACTCAAGGGGATGCACTGGGGTGATCCTGCAGGGCTGAACCCCCAGAGGAAGGAGATTCCTCCCAGTGTTCCATTGAAGATCATGCCCTGGAGAGTCCAGAGGGGAGATGCAGGTAGAGAAGTGGAGGATTGTGCTGCCATTTCCTGCACCAGGCTCTTAGGGTGGGTCAGATGCCACCAGCAGCAGTTATCGATGATGGATTTTGTAGTTCAGCAGCTACAGATGTCCCCTCCATCCTCCTCCTCATTTCTCTGCAGCCTCCTGGCAGCCAGTGGGTTTGGAGGCAGTGGGGGAGGAAGGGCTTTTCTCTATCCTTCTTTCCCAGACCTCCTGCCTGTCACTTGTGCATCTCTTCTGGGTATTTTTTTTTCTTTGCTGCCATGGGAAAGACCAAGGGCAGGAGGCTGAGCCTGCAATTCAAACCACAGCTTCCCACCTCCCTGCTCTTGGCAGCTGAGAGCTCTCCTTGCAAGAGCTGAGGGATTCCCAGGCTTTTATCCTCCCCCTGGCTGTCAGCTCTCTGGTATGAGATGAAGTCACCTCCTTCCTCTCTCTGCTGCCCAGCCCTGCCACTCATGGCAGCCCTCTGTGGCCACCTCCTCCTGCAGGACAGCCATTCCCTGCCCTTCTCTGTCCACTTCTCTTTGCTTTCTCTCCTCCTGTTAGTGGGGTTGAGTTGGGTCCAGGAGGAGCATGTGCAGGAATTGGATAAGGAACAGGATCCATTGGCCTGTGAGAACATTTGGCCAGCACTTGTGCCAAGGCTGTCTTTGTTAGAGTGATGCTCTGGCATATGCCAGGCACAGGGGGGACAGTGGGGACAGCACCTGGGCTCAACCTGGGGTTCCTTCCAGCCCTCTGTTCCCTCCAGCCACACAACCTCATGTTCCTTCTTCCCTCCTCTTCCCCTTAGTCCTCCTTTTCTTGTCCCTGTGCCCAAGGGCAGAGGGGTAGGCACAGAAACAAGCCAAGTGGCTTTTCCTTGAGAGTGAGGTTGTCCTCTTGTCATAATTAAACTGGGAGGCAGGAATTGATTTCCCTCGGGGTGGAGGCTTGGACAGAACCTCTCTATTTCCAGGAGTTTCTGAAGGCTCCATGCTTGGGTGAGTGCAGGGAGACCATCCCTACCCCATCTGCAGCTGGTGGGGGCAGGAGGATGATGGATGTGGTGTGTGGGGAGGGTAGATTATTTTTCTGGAGAAAACCATGGGTTAATAGCTGTGCTGAGGGGTTATCCTGAGGTTTTTGAAGCTGAGGAGCAACTGTGCCAGCACTCAGAAAGGCCAGATGCTGCCTCTTTTATTCCCTCAGCTGCCATCAGCCCACAGCGATGGGGACACTTGTTGGGTGCAGCTCTGGGCTCCTCTGGAGAAGATTTTTGAAAGCTTGGACCTCCCAGAAGAGATTGTTCCTCTTTGTTGCTTTTTTAAAAACGTACTGCAAACAGGGAAACTGAGGCACAGGCTCTTTATTCATGATTTGAACCAAAAGAACCTTCTCTGATGAAATTTTTTACCAGGTTCTTTAATTTTTTCCCCTTTTTTGTCCTGTCATGGCAGGATGATGCATATCAGGGATGCCCCAGGCATCTTGACACATCCTTCCCACCCTTCCTTCAGGTCTCAGTGGATTCATCAGCCCTCTCCAAAGAAGGTTGTAACTTGTGCAGCACTTCCCATCATGAATCCCAAGTTTCAACCCACCTTAATATGAAGGAGAGTGTGTTATGAAGCGAGCACTAATAAAATCCTCTCTTTCAGCTCTGCATCATCACATGGCTTTTTTTTTTAATGTCACAGCGAGGGGAGATGATTGCATTCTGGATTTGGTGGTGGTTTTCCTGTGTTTTTCAACTCCCTCTGCCTGTGAAGCTGAGTTTCCCTGGTTACCGGGTCCAGAGCTCGGAGCAGCAGAAAAATTAGAATCATTAAAAAAGAAAAAGAAGGGAAAAAAAAAAGAAAAAGCCCCATCCAAATGATCCAAAATAGCTCATTTTGCAAATTGGGCACTCCCAATTTTTAAAGGCTTCAGGAAAACCTGTTGATGTGGAATTATCCCAGCTCACCTCAAGGCAGGGCCAAAATTATAGGGAATTTATCCAGCACAGAAGCTGAGGTGATGACCTTGGCTTGATGCAAGTATTTGAGTTGCAGGGTTTCTGATCAAGAGTGGAGGATTTTTTAACATTTTCCTTTTTTTCCTTTATTTTTCTATTGATGTTCCTCTTGAAGAAAAGTTATTTTTGTAGTAAATTCTGCAAAACTGAAAAAAAAAAAGGCTGGCATGTATGTTTGGAGCATTTCCAGCCAGTGGGACTTGGGTAGCACCTTATCCTCCAGCAAGGGGGGAAAAGATGGGGAGAGACATGGGGCTGAGGGTTTGGGGAGGGGATTTTAGGGAGAAGTGAGGCAGGTTTAGACCCTAGAGCTTTCCTAAACCCCCCATCACTTGGTGGGAAGCTGCCTGGCTTTGGGGTAGATGATCTTTAAGGTCCAACCCAAACTATT
>VZTY01002492.1:28096-42142 GCA_013400935.1 Turnix velox | reverse complement strand
GAGAGGCTCTTTGAACAAATCCTGTAAATTATACTTTACAGTAACTGTATGCTGGTTCCATAGCATTTCATCCAATGTCTGCCTGTTTTTAGGAAGAAACTTGAATAATTTTAAGTTTCAGGTTTTCTTTATTGAAGTCAAACTGCCTTTTCCCTTCTAAATGAGCAGAAGAGGAAGAAGCAAAAGACAAATACTATCTTTTCTGTGGCATATCAAACTGGTGATCCTTTGCTTTTTGTGTTCATAATGAAAAATACTTTTCCTGTTTTCTGCTATGTTAGATGTGTTGATGCTAGATGTGATAAAGTGCGAAATTCTTCCAGTATGTGTTAACTAGTATAACCTCTTTTCCGGATGCTATTGTAATTATGAAGGTGTTTAGCCCTTTTAATAGAACAGTTTCTAATTTAAGTTCTTTTTCAAAGGGGAAAAATGTTCAGATTTGAGATTGTTTTCTTATTTCTTTCATTTTTCTAGCCAACAAGGACTGTAGTTATGACAAGTATGTCTTCTGAGTAAGCATTAAAGTTTTTAGTCTCTAGCCAGCACACCATTTAAATTTGAATGCTGATACTCATACCAATGCAAAATTAATTTTATATTTGGTCTGTGTAATAAAATCTTATTTCATGTTGTGTTCTACCTAGAAACATACTTATGTATGTGGGTTTTTTGCTATGGTGCTCCATAGGGAGCTCAACAGAGCTTCAGAGCAACAAGACTAAAATCCTAAACAAGTTTTGAATTACGATGAAAGTGTAAAAAGTAAGTTTATGTAGTAAATGGTTCAGGCTTTCAGCCCGACTAGCACTCTCCACATACAATTTAATTATTTCTATTTTAAAATTCATCATCTGAAACCTCAGTTTAAGATGTTATCTTTCATACGAATAGTTGCTGAATAAATATCAGTTGTAGGCTTTTTAATCACTTCGTTTCCAAAGATTAGAAGCAGCTGCCACTGCATGCTTTGAGGAGAAAGTTAATAATTTTCTGGCATGCTCTTAAAATTCTGGCAGCAAAAAGAACATCCAACAAAAACATAACTCCATATTTTCTACTATGCTTACTGTTTTTAAATTCTTTTTCAAAACTCAAGATATTTTTACTGCCCACAAATCTATTTCAGGTTTGAAGTAATTAAATCTTGACACTTACATAGATAAAAATATTCAGAAGCAGCACTTATTGGGTGTCCTTTTAGTTTTTTTATAAATGGTTGTCAATACCTATTAAAAGGTATACTAATATATGTCAGGAACATAAAAGGGAATTTATACTTTTCTTGTATTTAATGTGACCGGATGCTAGGAGCATCAGTACTATAAAATGCTCTTTGCAAATCATGCAATACAGAATCACTGGCGGGACTGGGATGGGGGGAGTAAAGATAGCTGTTACTGTACAGACAAGAGTAGTGGGAAACAGGCATAAAAGAGGAGGAAAGATCCTGATGGTGTTAGGGAAAAAGTTCTTTTGTTGAAAGAGGTCAGTAACATTATTTCTTTTAGGTAACCCATATGTGATTTTTTCCACTAGCCAATTACTGTTTCATTAAATAAATTTTTTTAGTGATAACAATTGCTTTTCTTCAGAACTTCGTCATCAAAAATGTGCCTTTGGCTGACTATGATTGCAAGCATTCGTAGATTTAAAAATGAATGAAAGGAGAGGGACTGCTTCTGACAGAACTAAAGAACAGAAAATAATCCTCCAAAATAAAACCCAGTTCTGCTATCCAGTAGCTGCAGCCCCTAAAGCAGTTCATAAGAATTTAAAGATGCATGAGTTCAGTGGTTTTATGGTATTGGGTTGGGTTTTGAGATTATATTAAATGTTGCTCATTGAATCGCAGCCATCAGCTACCTGTTTTTCTGAATGACAAATGCATTGAGATTTTGCTATAAATTTGCATACTTCCATTTTGTCAGCTGACTGAAGTATAAATGAGCTAATTCACATTGGAATGAGGATCAGTGGTTAAAAATAAAATGCTACGTTCTATATGAAGAATTTTCTGGCATATTGTAGAGTTCTTATAAGTACTTGTTTTAGGTAGAGTAACTGATTTTTAATTGTTACTTTCTGTGAAGCAAAACATAGTGAGAATTAAGGACCTCCAGAAGCTTCTGGAGATTTTCTGAGTGTGCTCACATTATGTCAGTGATCAGCTTAAATGTTTTACCTGATAGGATCACCATTATGGTAGATGCCATGAACACTTCCGGGTTATCCAGGGGAAGCATAGTGGGCACTGGAACCAGGTTTTCATTTACAGATTTACAGATCTTTAATGATCATTTGCAGTAACAGTTTATAAAAGTAATCATAAATAACAACAGTAAATGTTCTTATGCAACAGGTTTGTTTTAGTGATATCAGGATCTCACTGTTTTCATGATGATATATTTATATTCTTTGTAGTTATGTAGCTATGTAGAGAATTTAAACTGCAATTCCAGTAACTACAAAATCAACAAAGACTAAGAGTTGGTTATACTAGGCATTGTACACAAACAATGTGGTAGATAATTCCTGACTCAAAAAGCTTGTATGTAAAGAAACAAGACAGATGTAGGGGAAAAAAGAGCAGGGTCTGTTTGGACTCTGTGAAAAGGCTACTGATTTTAGACCTAGTAAATGGGTACAGGCTCAGTGAGAAAAGGAGAAGAAACTATCAGTGAGGAGAGAGGTAATTTGTGTTGCATGTACGTATCCAGCATTCATGCTTAATCCATGCTGTGTAATTGAAACATGATGTCTTAAGCTAAATCTTTTGTAACTGCACAGTTGAAAACTTCTAGATATTAATTTCTTCTCAATATAAATTATTATATATTATGAAGTATTTAAACTTAGTCTTTTTCAACATTTGAAGGAATGACTGAGTATGAAGATACTGCTGACTTAAGACCAAATAGTTTACTCAGTTTTGCAAATTGTAACTTATAATTGTTCTACATGAATTTGAAGCATTATTTTGTTGTTGCTATAAAAACCTACTTCTTGAAAATTTGTCTCTGACAAAGTCAGAAGCAAACTTTCAGTGGCTTAAAATGAAGAGCTCTTGCCTTTGTGTTGCTGAAAACGGAATGTTTAAGTGAGTGATGACCTAATTGTTTACTGCAGGACCTGTTCATGAACTCGCTATCTAATTTTCTTTTTATCTAGGAAAGTAGATATGATGCCTTTGTACTCAATTCCAGCACTGTGATAGACAGGCATTAATCCATCATTTGTTAAGATAAACAACATTCGTTTCTAAACAAAATTTTGTATATACTACAGGGATTGATAGAGGTTGTTACTGTGGAATTGGCCTGGAAAATTAAGTGGGATTACTTAAACATAACTAATCTTTTGGGATTTATGCTTTCATCTCTTTGGGTTGTTTTCCAGTTACTCTTGGTAAGAACATGATTTTGGTACTATAAGGACATGATGGTACATCTGTTCCTGCTCAAGATGATTAACAAATATTATTTTCATGTGGCATTTCTCTAAGAATTCTATTAGAAGTTGCAGCTTTCTTGATTCAGTTCAAGTTGAATTGTAGTGTAGCTAAAAGTGAAATGGCTTGAATTAACAAGTTTCTCTTATTTGGATAAATACATACAGCTGTAAGTATGAAGGTAAAATTTCAGTATTCTCATTGTAAATTGTAAAGTATTGTCAAAAATGTAGTCAAAAATACAGGTGTTAGCTCAAAATCCTAACTTGCAGTCTTAACTGCATGTTTTTAAGAATTTGCTATATTTGGGTTAGCAGCAATTATCAGGTTATGAGTATTTTTAAAAGATCATTGATTTATTAGTGTGCTTAACTTATTTTTTAGATTTGGTATGATATAATGAGTATATAAATAGTTTTCTCTTTATACAGCTGTTGCATTGTATGTAATTAAAAGATCTCAAAGAGTATTATGTTTACTTTTAGAAAATGTACAATATAATACTTGAGATTTTGTAATAAAGTTCAGCAATAAATTTGAAGATGCAATGCTTTTCAGCTTTTCATTATCAACAAAAAAAAATCACTGTTTATTTACAATTGCCTGCAAAATTGGACACCTCACAAGTAAAACACTGCCTGCCACCAGCTTTTGTATTAGTCCGTATTAGAGGTTGCTCTTTCCCCTGAAAGTTGTTAAGCATAAGATACTTTGGACTAAAGACTATAGAACATGTTTTTGATAACAACATTTCTTCCTAAATTCAGTTTGCAGGGGGCAGATTTGGGGCAGAAGAGGCCTTTATAGAAAGTAACTTTGCTACATAGAATTTGATAAGATATACGTTAGTAGTTTATAATCAGTCTGTCCAACTTAGAATCTTGTTAGTGACCAGTAAGATTGTAAGGGATGACTTCATTGCTGGTATCTGTGTTGCCTATTTTTGTCAAAGTAGAACATCTCATAGCACTAAGGTAAAGTTTTACAATTTCAATTAAAACTAAATGTATGTGGTATCTTCCAAAAGAATGAAAAGATAGAAAGTATTTCAGTGAATTGTGAATCATGCATAGGAACAATTTCACACACTGATGAAATTCAGATTATTCTAAGGTGAATAATGACAGCAGATTAATGGTGCATGGCTGTGCTAACAGGGAGAAACGGACACCATCTGTTTGAAATGGTCAGAGAACTATTTAGAGAAAATGTGACTGCCAGAGGTAGACTTATCCTAAACACAGAGATTTACTTTCTCATAAATTCCAAATGGAGGTTGTATGTACAGTTTTTGTTGGCTCAATATTACCTGTTACTGTAGAAGCAGCAGGGTATTGGGAGGTTGCTGTGGTTTTTAAGGTTACATGTACAAATTGTGCAGTCTTTGACTACTGAGTAACAATGCTTTTATTGGATTGTATTAAAGCATACCTAATGGAAGGCTGCTCAAATATCTGTAAAAGTGGTTGAACTGTGTGACAGTGGACAAACTTTGCACAGAATTTATTGGTCTCTTTACCTATATGAAAAAGCTTTAAGGCTTAACTCACAGTGAAGAAGCCAATGAGTAAACCAAACTCCTCTTCCATCAGAGTGTGCCCCAGAATATAGACTATCTAGAAATGAGTAGGACTTTAGAGCAGAAATTTTTTTTCCATAAAGATGATGCTTTTACCACTCGAGAGATTGTCTCTGAGAACTCTTTGAAGCTTTTTACATTGCAGTATAGACTGCAGTTTATAATGGGAAGTTGTTCTGAAGAATGTTTTAGATAATCAACCCAGGAAAAATTATGGTTGGAGTAATTTTGGAAAAGTTTTACCCAAAAACCCCAATTTAAACGAGTTTATTTTGGAACCTGAAAATATAAGCATTTTAAGTAATCCATTCTGGTTAAGTAACCATTTAATGTTACCAATTCTGTGGTGGCCCTGATGGAAACAGAAGTCTGAAAGTAGCTCAAACTGCTAGGATTGGTAGTCTCCAAGTATTGTATTGATCCAATGCTTCAGAAATCAGTTGAACACAAATTATCATGTATTTTTGAGACAGTCAGTACTCTTCACTGTTAGCAACTTTTTTATACTTTAGAATGTGATGTTGACAGAGGAGGATACTGAAAAGAATGGAATTCTTCATTGCAGGCTGATTTACATGTTTAATCTGGATCATATACAATGGTTGCAGTCTTCATCAGTAGTAGGGGTTGGGACTGGTCCAGTGGTTAATATCATATACCAGTTACATTATGGGGAAGATTATGGGCAACACCAGATGGGAGTTGCCATTCAGAACAACCTTGACAGGCTGGAGAAATGGGCCTTAAGTAACCTGTTAAATAGTTAGCTGAACCAAGAGAACAGGACTGATATACTTTGACTTCTTGTTCAAATCTTTATGTATTGTGATGCAAGAACTTGAATTTTCTGATATCGTCACAAGGTTTTAAAATTAAATTATTTGCTTCAGTTGTGACATTTGTGTCTTTCTGATTGCTTGTTTTTTTTCAGTGAATCATTTGGGTAAATATCAAACCAAGTATTGCAACTACACTGTGACTTATAATTACATATACAAAGAGTTTTCTATTAAAGTTCCACTTACTGCTTAATTTATTTAATGTCCTGTGGTCTTCTGAATTGGTCCATTGGATCTCAGAGGAAACATATGAGCTTTCATACAGCTTCCCTGCAGCTCCTGTAAGTTTAATGGCTCTTTAGGCCTGTGAACTTTCTTTTGTTTACCTGGAAAATTATTGGCTCTCTAAATAGGTTTTGTGATCATGAAAACCTACTAGAAAAAAATTCAAAGCAAAAGCTTTTGTATGCATGGATAATGACTAAAATTGATTCATTAATTACATCTGAATAGGCTAGCTGCTTCTCTAAGCATAGTTGTCTTTTAATGTATTTATGGCATATGTGATTTTTCTCTGTGCTTTTATATAAACTGGAGATGCATGATACCTCTTAGCAGAAAGTTATTTAGATCATGGACTCAATATTTTCGTTTCAGAAATTACTTTGGCATTGGAAAACTGAGTTGTAATTGAGTAAATTGTGATTTTATTTTGGCTTTGAAAGAAGTATAATTCTAGCAGGTTACTAGTCAATCACTTTAATAGTTTTGCCAAAAAAGGTTTCACAATTTCTCTTAAATTGTAAGAGCTAGTTAAATACACGGTCATCTGCTACCAGTTTCTCAGATTTCATTTGGGCTTTCTTTGGAGAAAGAACATTTAATTGTGTTCGAACTTTACGAAAAACTTTTTAATATTGTTTTCAAATCTATAATTTGTGTAAACTTGTATGCTCAAGATGAAGGCTTTACTTTATAAATAGTGTGTTCTTGACGTTTAGGGCAACTGTAACGGTTATTCTGATGTAAGCCAAAGAAATTAATCATTCATTATAATTATTTTTTTCCAAAGGAGAAAGTAGATTTTTTTTTTTTGTATAGCAGAAACATTAAGAATGGTGAAATTTATTGTGAAAAATAAATAAGAAACTTTCTTCCATTTTATCTCTGTTTATATGAAAAAAACCAACACAGTTACTTCAGATTAAGCTGTTTTGAGTTTCTTCTTTCTTTTCAGACCACCTTGCTTGGTAACTAAGTATGTTATCAGTAAAAACCTTTGTAGCCTTCTTTGGAAGTGATTACTGCTGGGGTTTTGTATACAGTTTTTATTCCCAAAGCAGAAGTAAAAAGGGCTTGAGAGATGGTGAGAAGATAAAATTGAGGGAGGTTATGGCTGTGCTGAGAACCTGAATAATTTCTGTTTGCAGTATGCTTCTATCAGAGAGGAGCAGGGTCCGTGTCCATCACCTTTCCAATTGGTGTCATTCTGGTTTCTTAATGTAACAGATATCTTATCTTTAAAGATATGATTATTATTTAAATGTGAATGGTGTTTATATTCCCTGTCTTTTCTTTCTTCTCTGTATTTGGAGAGAATGGAAGTGTGTTCTATTTTTATATGTCATTTGTTTGATTATAAGAAAAAATTGAAAGAAGGCGTTATCTTGCCGTTTTAATTGTTTCTACAAAGTCCAAAGCAGTTGCTGTTGTCTTTTTCCTATTACTGAATTCGTGGAATCACAGAATGTTTTGGATTGGAAAGAGCTTTTAAATGTCATCAAGTCCATCCTTACTGCAGTAAGCAGGTACATCATTAAATAGGTCAAACCAAAGAGGTCTGCTGGTATCTCCTTTTCAGGTTACTCTCCCTGAGCTTTCCTTCCAAACCATCCTCCTCTCACTTTGCATTGATGTTTGCAGTGTAAGCCATGCAATTTCACTTTGATAAAATGTTCTTCAAAAATATATTCATGCTAATATTTTACACCCATCTTCATAAATTACTTATTTCCCTAAAAAATTAAACTCTCAGCAAGTCATTGATCCGTTCAATAGCTACATCAATGTCTTCGAGCACTTTCAAAGAATATTCATCAAAAAGCTATAAGCTGAATAAAGACTTCCAACAAATCAAAACTAGCCATGCTATATTTATTAATTTCATATAGTATTTTCTTGTTAAAATAATGAATATTAATGTAAACCAGAAGTTAGAACTGTTCTACATTGCCAGGTTGAACATTCATATTGTGCTTGATCATAATATTCTATCACTGTTTGGAAGAAGCATTTATTTATTTAATTAATTTTAGATTATTGTTGTGGATATGCCTGATGTCTCAAATGCTGGGACCATCTTCTTTTGTCATCTCAAGAAATGCATTGAAAAAGGAAATTTAATAATTTAGATTTAGTAGTTATATCAAATTTCATAGAATCTTAGAATATTTGTCTAGTTCCATGTTCCCTCCAGAGGACTCGTCCAGTCCACCCTCATGATAATAACTGAATAAATTAACAGTAATAGCAAATTTCCCCAGTCTGAACTTGTTCTTGCCTCTTGTCACTGTCTCTTGTCCCCTTGTGCTGCACCTCTAAGAAGGGCTTGATTCTGTCTTCTCTGTGTCCTTCATCAGGCAGTTGTAGATGACAGTAAGATCTCACCTCCCCTTTCTCCTCTTCAGGCTGATGATGGCCAGTTATCACAGCATGTCTTTATATGTTGTGTGCATCTTGGTGTAATTATCTCTTTTATTAGTTTGGTAGCCCCCTGCTAGACATGCCCTTTAAGACATTATTTAGAAATCAATAAAAAAATTTTTTTGAAGTATTTCTTTTCGTTTGAGATATGTTTATCCGTATAAGTTTGTTAGGAGAAACAATAAAATACTTAAACAGTATTCTAAATGCATTCAGATTATTTTGTGCAACTCTTACAATGATGACAATTTACATTCACTGGATTTTGTTTAAAATCAGATCACGAATATTGGAAGTGGTTTTTTGTTACTGCTAACCTTCAGAAAGCTGATCCACTTTCAGCAAATGGTAGTGATTTGAGTGGCGAGGTAGTCTTAAATTTTAATCACTGTCAGTATTAAATGAAATATTCTCTTCCATCTTTCTCAAAATTGAGTGTTGTTTTTTAAGGAACAATACCTTTTGTTAGGTAGGCCTCCAGAAATGTTGTGTCTAGGGTCTCTGTTTTGTTCTGGGATATGTTCTAGTCTTGTAACTAATTCAGTCATTTGGTAAAATAAAAACTTTACAAAATTATTACTTTAAGGCAAAGACCAAGCATGAGATCTACCCCCAAAATTAATTTGGGAAAGAAGTTGCACAAAATTTTGTTAGTGATTTATGAAGAAGTATCCCAATCAGATTGATATTTTATCAATCTGAACTGCAATGCATACTACAAAATCTTAAATTGTATAGTAATAAAAAATACTTTAAAAGCAGAAATCACCCAGTAGAGTAATTTATTCACATTGTGTTGTACATTGATGGCCTACCTACAGAGAATTTCTAAGGGAGAAGCTCTAATACAACAATGGTTGTGAAAGAACACAACAATATGACCTTAGATAACTTTCAGATGTTTTCTTCCCTGGTTTTAAAATGTAGTACTTGTATTTTAACTCATGGGCATAAATTCAGTTGTATCAAAGAATGTGCTTACATTGTTCATATAGGTTATTTTTACAAAACATGCCTATGTACTACACCACCAGGTTATATCTAATTGTCATAGACAAATGGGCATTTGGTGATAATGTCATAGTCTCAATTTGCAAAATACTGATCAGGAAAGGAAAAAAGTGCAATCTTCATAAAAACATAAAGAAACACATAGTATATTGTCATTTTTAGGGATATTTGTAACTTAAAGATAATGGTTGTAATAAGTACAGATGGAAAGAAATGGTGATTTTTGTCCATGGTATTTCCCAAAAATAAATGCAAAATACTTAAATGCTGTTTGTCCTCTGATAAATAAAGTAATGCAGGCTATTGAATATAATCCCTGAATAAGCATAAAAAATTGTTTACAGGACTATATGGGAAAATAGTGTATTCTTTAACTAAAGTATTGAGCTAATTACAGGACAGGTTTTTTTTATGTACATAAAAGGCAAACATGACATGGAGATAAATAGTTCTAAATCTAGTTAAGTGTTTTATATTAGATTAATGCTTAAAGTTGAGTGATGAGGCAAAATCCATATTTCTATAACTATTTTAGGTATTTTTCACAGTTCCAGTTATTTTACTAATACATAACATAAATTATCAGAACAACAGTCCTTAAGTTGTCTGATGATTTCTTGGATGTTCTTTTTATTCAGTCATTTGGCCCAATCACTGTTATGCCAGGTTGATTCGTTAGACTTTGTGTCTGATCATACATGATCTTTAGCTGATCAAGACTACTGAAATTCAGGGGTTGTAGTGAACTGATCCCTTCAGAACACTAGCACATATTTTCTGGGCTTGCAGATTTGTGTTCATATACTTGGCAAATGAAGTCTTTGAAGACTATGCAATATGTAATTCACATAATGCAAAAGCATTTAGAAATCTGATGGTCTTATCATCATAGTTGTGGCTTTGAGAGAGTATCCTGAGCCTTTCCAGTAGTACCACTTAATACCATTGAACTTGTTGTTGTTCTGTCGTAATGGATAATACATTCCATTGAGGTTAGAAGGACCACATGCATCAAACCACCATCCTGGAAAACAGAAAATGAAAAAATGCATCAGCAGGTGAAAAAGTAAGCAGGGGTAATTTTCATAGTAGCACATAAGTATATTTCAGTCTCATGAAGTAAAAAAGAAATTTAAACAGAGATTTTCATTCTTGTGATTTGGAGGTGTCAATATAAAATATTTCCCTCAAACTCAGCAAGAAAATGTTTTTATTTATTCATTACATACTCTTGCATCTTGTGTAATATGCAGTAATTTAAAATTGAGAAGGCGAGGCCTTCAATCAAGCTTAATTCATTAACTATATCAAGTATTATTGATGACAGTGTCAGAGCAGAACTTGACTTAAACTATGATACCGAGTCTCTTTGGGTTTTATCTATTATTTTTAAAATTCCTGTTCTTCACAGATTTAAAATTAATTGTTTTTAAAGGCTTATTCAGTTATCTGTTTCACTTCTCTGGGCAAATTAGTTCAAAAACCTCTGTGCTGAGATTTGGGAAGATGGAAAAGAAAGCAGCTCAAGCCTGTTTTGTACCCTTGTGGTCCTGACCTGTTAGTGAGTCATAAGGAAAATTTATTTTTATTGATAAGATAATATTTTTATATTTCTGTTATGATGGCGATAATGTGTGTGTTCTGTTTTGCAGGGCAGTAATCCAGTTGTTCTTCTGGATAAACTGAAGCTGTCTTTTGTCTTGCAACTTGTGCTATAGAGAAATAAGCCATTGCTTAAGAGATAACAGGAAGAGAAGTCAAATTTACTATGCTGTTTGTTTACTTTTCAGAAAGTGTAATTCTAGATTGACAAATTATATGGCTCAAGGTAAGAATACCACTTAAAACTCCAATGAGTGATCATTACAAAAATTTAGATCTCATATGATGTGGTGTGTCTTAGATTTATGTATGCATTCTCATTTAATAAAGTGAACTGAATTTTTGCTCCTTTCTGTGGAATGTACAGAATACAGCAGTTTTTGAGGTTTTCTTCTTCATTGGAATGAGACAATAGGAAATGTTTTTTTTCCTAAAGAATCAGGAGCCATTTCACCAACTAACTGAATCTCTACAAGTTTTTTGGGAGCATTAAGTGTTTTGATTTCTAGGACTCTGTTATCTCATTCCTTGGAAGAATATGCTGTGACTCCACCTTGAGAGATTGTTTTGGGGTTTTTTTCCACAGTATTAATTTCCCTTGTTTTACTGTAATTAACCTGTTACTGATGATAAAGTAGGTCATTTACAGTCACCATACTAGCATTTCTATCTGTGAGTTTCGAACTTTTTCAAGATTCAAAATTCACTTAGTCAAAATTATTATTTATCTCACAGACTATTTCAGTGCCAATAAAAATAGGAAGACTGAGGAAAAAAACAAAACATTCCTACCTCCTGTTAGCATTTGTGAACATTTGCAAATACATTTGTCATTGTCTGCATCCTTTGTGCTAAAATCATTTCCTGGTTGGCTTATACTACTTATTTTGCCTGCTGTCCCAGTAAGTCCTTTAAGGTAGATCCTGTAGAAGCAAAGAATGGAAAAACAATTATTATGTCAAAGTTAATGGTGGGTGATCTGCGAAATAATCATGGAATAGTTTGTAATAAATGTCCTGTTGAAACAGTTCAGTTCTCTTCTGGCTATTGTACTGTTGTAAGCTGTTTTGTATCACGATGTTTTTGTAGGAGTGGGAATGATCAGCACAGTACACGTTTGTAGATATGAGTGTTTTACTCATGTCATATGTGAAGAAAACAAAAGCAGATAGATAACAATTCCTAAAATTTGTCATATATCATCCATTTCTTTATACTGCACACCAGTGTGCAATTTTTTAAAAAAATTAATTTCAAAATATTAAACCACATTTTTTTAATTCCTGTTTTGATGTTAGTACAACATGACAATGTAGCACTGCAACTTTGCACCTGTGAGAGATAAGAGCATTACTTGGATTGTTGATTACAAATTAGTAACTGATATTATAGTTGGTTTTAAATGTTTTTGCCTAATGATGTGTTCCATAACTTTGCCTAGCCTGTAGTTCCCCAGATCCTTGTTGCAGCCCTTCTTGTGGATGGGTGTCACACTTCCAAACTTCCTACTGGAACTAGGCCTTCCTCAGTTAGCCAAGGTTACTGATAAATGATGAAAAATGGCTTGGTGAGCACTCCTGCCAGATCCCTTGGGACCTTCACATGGATCCCATCTGTACTAATAGGCTTGTGTATGTTTAAATTCTGTAGCAGGCTACTCACCACTTCCCCTTGGATTATGAGGTCTTCATTCAGCTCCTTGTCATCTAGCATAGTGGTCCTACTAGTAAAGACTGAGGCAAATAAGGCAGTAATTACCTTAGCCTTTTAGACATCCTTGATCACTGTCTTTCTGTCCCTGTCTAATAAAGGATGGAGATTATCCTTAGTCCTCTTCTTATTGCTAATACATGTACAGAAACTGTTTTCACTGTCCTTAATAGCAGAAGCCGGATTAAGTTCCATGTGAGTGGAGACTTTTCTAATTTTCTCCCAATGTAGCTTCACAACAACTCTGTAGTCCTCTTGAGTGCAAAGGTTGCCTTTATAAGTATTTTAAAGCATCACTTTAAAAAAAAAATCTCTACTGTACATTCTGACTGTTTCCAGACGAAAATATATTTGCTTTGGAGTTGAGGCAACTGCCCAGAGAAGTGGTAGAGTCTCCATCTCTGGAGACATCCAGAACCCAATGGTTGCATTGCTGTGCTTCCTGCTGTAGTTGAACCTGTTTTGGTGGGGGGGTTGGACTAAATGTCCAGTGGTCTCTTAAAGCCCCTGTCATTCTGTGATTCTGTGAATGGCATCAGTTCTCTCAAGTGTCAGACTGACTTTGTTTACAATAAACAGTTGCTAGAAATCTTGGAGAAAGATAGACTGGAGAACAAATTATGGATTGCCCATGTGTTTCAGCTATGGTTTGATACTGTTTCTAAAATATATAACACTACGATACTGCTTAAAATTTATAATGCTATTATATTATTCGTACATATATTTATTTAAAATTTGTTCTTCCTATTTTAACCAAATATGCAAGAAGAAAATGTGAAGCTATACATTTTACAGAATGGTGGGAGCATAAGCAAAAGGTCTATTAAAATTTAGTGTTTAATTTGACAAGTTTGTGGGGAGTGAGACTGGATGACTGCTATCAGCTTCATTTTCATTAGCAAAATTGTTATTCTTTGAGAAGCCAAGCCAGTGGGTTATGGAAGGAGAAAGTAGCATTGCCTGCTTTTCATGACAGCAGTATAGCTCCTACTATCATAGAATCATAGAATGGTTTGAGTTGGAAGGAACCTTAAAGATCATCTAGTTCCAACCCCCCTGCCATGGGCAGGGACATTCTGCATTAGACCAGGTTGCTCAGAGCCTCAGCAAGCCTGGCCTTGGGTGTCTCCTGGGGTGTCTCTGAGCAACCCATTCCAGCCTCTCACCACCCTCATGGTGAACAGTCCTTCCATTCCCACCCACCCCCC
>VZTY01002492.1:1304-28084 GCA_013400935.1 Turnix velox | reverse complement strand
CTCTCCTATTTAACACCAGCAGAGAAGGGCAGCAGCCACCATTTGCCCCCCCGTGGGGCCTGAGGGAAGCTCCTCCTGGTGTTGCTGCTGCAGGACATCACTGGTGAGTTGCATTTTCCAAGGGGACACGGTGGGAGGAGAAAGGCTGGGGGGCCTGTTGGCCCCCCCAGCTGGTTAGGCAGGGGGAGGGATGGGAGGGCTTATGACTGTTTGCTTATATACAAAATAATTTTGCTCTAGGTTGTGTCTCTGATGGATCAGTTTGACAAGTCCTGCTGTCGCCAGTTCCTCATGTTTGCTGCGAATATACAGTGCTCAAACTGAGCACCTTGTCCAGCTGTGCTGTAGTGGCAGAAATCCTGCTGTGACATGGCAAGGGTCTGTGCTGGGCTCAGAGCCAGTGAGAAAGCAAATGATGTCTCCTGCCTAGCTGAATGACTTAAGTGATAAAGTTCCTTGTGGTATTGTTCATCTTAGTCATTCACTTTCTAAAAAATGTTATTTATTTCCTGGAATCAGGATTCAATAGCAACTGCAGACAGGTTTCCTTACTCTGAATGTTGTGCACTGCCATCTCCTATATCGCTCTGTGTAGCCTATACTGCACCATCTTGTGCATCATATGTGTTACACTTACCCAGTATGCACTAGTAAAACATACATTGTCTCTAGTGGAAAAAAGACTGATTATTAAGACAGTCTGAAGGAACAGGTGAAAAATGGAGGAAACCGTGTTCTCAGAGAGATAAAAGAAAGTCATTATTTCTATAAAATAAGGTCACACATCTACACAGTCTCGAATTATTATCAGATTTTTTTTTTTTTTTGCATCTGATTTGTCTGCTTACCTGTACTTCAGTTCTTCATTTGCAAGGGAGAAGTGGTCATACAATGAATATGCCTCATTTCCTTCCCAGTCTTTCAGGTGTATTTTAAGAACGTAATGCTTCTGATTAGTCACTTGAGAAACAAACTCGTTTCCTAGCCAGTACTCCCCAGCAGGATCCCCAAATCCCTGTAAAACAAGTTGTACTTTTAAATAGCTTTGTTTAGTTTTGTCTATTAAGTTTGAAATGACAGCTTCATCAGTTTTTCATTTTAATAGTTTTCAATCTGTCATCTAAGAATTTTACTGTATCTGAGGGTTATAGATCTGCAGTATTTCAAAAATTATTTCAGCAAAGATAAATTCAGGAATCTGAAATCCTGGATTAATATTACTCAATAAATTTGGAGTAGTTTCTACTGTTTCCACTAGAAACACAAATATAAATAACTCAAAAAATATGGCTATATTATGGAACAATTGATGGAAGAAAAGTGAGCCTCCGCTTAAAAACAAACATCACACTTGCAAGTCTGCTTAGGCAAACAACTTATACTACTCTGAAGTGCCTAGATGAACATCTAAAGACACAGACAACTTCTTAAACATACTTACATTCTAAGCATGCTGTTAAGATTATTGCGTCAGATTTCAGACAATAATAACTAATATTAAGCTTTCAGCAAACATTGTTTACCATCTTGTATTCTTTCCATGTCCTGTGAAAGTCCACACTACCATCTTCACGTCTCTGAATAACAGTCCAACCACCTCCACCAGTTTCCATGTCACAGTAGGCCTACCAGAGAGTCAGTATGAAACATTTTAAGTGCAGGTAGTCATGGGAAAACAAAAATACAGAGCATGTTCCTTGCATAATTCTGTATTGCAGATCAGAATGGTTTTGGTTGGAAGGGACCTCAAACACTGTCTGGTTCCAACTCCCCTGCCACAGACAGAAATGCCTCCCACTACACCAGGTTTCTCAAAGACCCATCCAGCCTGGCCTTGAACACCTCCAGGAATGGGGCAGCCTGCCTGGGCAACACATTTCCAGTGCCTCACCACCCTCACAGTAAGGAATTTCTTCCTAATGTCTATTCTACCCTTTTTCAGCTTAAAACCAGTCCCTCTTAACAAGGCCCTCTACTATGTAGTGGTATGTTTTAAAGTATACAAGTGAAAAATGTGCAATAATCTAAAAGTGCTGCTTTTCATAGCTTTCATACAAATCAGTTGTGGTCACCTACAGATAAACACAAATATGTCATACTTAACAGAATACAAATAACTCCTTAGAAACAGCTGGCAGCTGTTAAAGGAGTGAAAAAAGGAGTGAAAAAAGAATGTAGCTTCTGGTTCTGTACTTCCCTGTTGCATTTGTATTTTTGTGAGTTGTCTAATGAAATATTTTTGCTGAAAGATGCTTTTATTTCTCTGCCTTTTTTTCAGAGATCATTCAGATTTCCCATGATTTGTCAGAGTTAAATTCAGGAAGTGAACAATCTGAAATATGTTTTCATTTCGACTGTCACTGCACAATATCTCTGCAGATATTCTGACCCTAAAATTAAATCTAGGTGTAGGATTATCATTATTAGTGTAGAACTGTGATTATCTGAAAGTTAAATCTTGAAGCTGGATTGTTATACATGCAGTCTGCAGTTAATATCTTTTGTTGTAGAACCAAAAATTAATCACTGCAAGACATTTCCAAATATTCACAAATCATCTTTGATTTACCAAGCTATTGATAAACATTTGAAAGGACTGGCACATAACAGTCATTTCACTGAACTCAATTTTAGTATACCCAATAAATGCATCCTAATGCAGTAAAATTCAGGTTTATAGGTGACTTGTTCAGTCATTCTCCTTCTAGATTAAAGTAGAGTGTGACTAAGTTAAATAGAATTCAGATATACATTTGCTGCTGTATCAGAAACAGTAGGTATTACCAGGAGTGCAAATATATCCCAGGGATATGCTGGTGAAATATGCATTTTGAAAACTTAAAGGGAATTTAGAACGATGTTTAGGAGAAATAAGGGATAAATTAACAATAAAATTATACTCATAAACTTACATAATATTTATTAAAAATTAACTGATAAGAAAAATCCACACTATATTTTCATTGACTTTTGTTTCTATGTGTTTCAGCTCCTACTAGATTGGTGAACAAATCTGCAATACCCCAGCATTTTTACCAAAGTGTCTCTAATGTCTACAAAAGCTGGTTGTCTTACCGTTCACATACTAAATGAATACTGGCTGTGACAGGAGTATTTTATGAAAGACATTCAGAGTAATTCACGGTTCGAGAATATTTTAATCTCATCAGAACTACAGTGCTATTTTTAAGCCATAATTCCAGCTGAATTGAAATTTACATGATAGGCATCAAGCAAGTTGTATGTAACATCCAAAAAACATGTATTAACATCTACAATGGCAATAATAGTTTAGAAGAGTGGCCTGTGTGAATTTATTCTGGCTTCCCTCTATAAGCAGTTAAAAACTATGTGCTTCAGAGACAGTCTTATTATTAATCTGTCTGTTTATATAGTCTTTTCAGTTGAGTTCTTGTTCATTTAAAAGAGAGATTATGACACTAAAAGTAGATGATGTAACCTTTGCTTTTCCAAAGCCATAAAACAACATCTTGTAGAAGCATTTACAGATGACTAACATGAAAGTTTTTGATTTGAGAAGTAACCACTGTATGATTTTGAACTGCTGTACTTCATGCTTGTACACCTGTTCCCTTGAACTTGGTAAAAAGGGAAAATTCTTTTTACCAACTATTTTAAATAAGCATCAAACAGTGAAATGTGAAATCTGCCGCCCAGAACCTTGTCTTTCAAGTTCTTGCAGCTTTGCTTGTGAAATCATTCCTTTGGTCTCCAGATCATTTCGCTAGATATCAGTTCTCTGACTAAATAAGATGAAAATACTTAGTGTAAATATAGGAACCTCATATTTACATTCATGCTTGTTAATTAAAATTAAATCAATGAAGAAAAATGGCAGTAAAGACCACAAAAACAAAACTAAAGAAATAAGTTGACCTATTCTTATTATTATTGTTTAGAAGAACTCGAATTATGTATATTCATAAGGAATTCTAAGGATGAGATACACTATTTGGTAAAATGAAGATTAAGGAAAGGATTTGCTTTGCTTAAAATAAACACTGTGAACTGCTGTGTCAGTCTGCAGAGGAGACAGTTTCTTCGTGATGCATGTGAAAGATGAGGGGAGAGGAAGTATTTGTTTGGACTACAAATTCTTTTTTAAAAAAATCTTCCTTCTCCAGTAAAATGATATGCACATGAGGCCTTCTTTAATGCTCATTACTAGAGCAGAACTCTTCTGACCTGTCAGTCCAGTCTAGGTTGTATATTCAAGAAGAAGAAATGTAATGTTTCATAAAACTAGTAAAAATAGATATTAAGATTAAGCAAGCAGCATGAGTCTTCAAACAGATGCCAAAACTAATAAAGAGATTAGCCTCTCAGATTACAACAAATTGGCAGGGGGAATATTTGATTTATCTCCTGAACTGCTTCAGTACTTAGAGTTCTAGCAGCTGTAGCACAGTGAGAGCCAAGGTCAGCTGTTTTCACCTCCAGCTGAAGATCAGCATTGTGTTTCTGAAAACACTGTAATGTACATACAACAAGAAGTATTCCCTTTCCCAAAGATGATAAATGCATAAACTGTGAGCACTCAATTTGATGTCTTCACAGACAGAAGTTGAGTTTCAAACTACTTTTTTTCTTATACATTAAGGTATTTTCTGTACAAGCATTTTCAGACGTGCTTTCTGAATGGTAAGGCTCTGGCTGACTTATCAAGATGAAGATCTCCTACAGTTTTTACACCAAAGTAAGTGCAGTTAACACATCTGTGCAGCATCACTTCACATCACTATTGGCTGTAGTGTGCACACTTTTGAGGCACAAGCTTAATTATTTTTTGTGCTGCTCTCTAGATCCTAGAAATGTGACTCAGTAAGAACTGTGGTCTTTTTTGTTGTTATAGAAAAAAAAAGTGTATGCATGGTTTACAATGTAATTTGATCTAATACCAGAGTGAAAGACAGATTGTGAAACTTCTGAAATTCACCAGTAATACCCCTCATCTGATCTCTTACTGCATCGAACAAGCTACACATAATCCCTTTTTTTAACCCTTGGGGTTGGAAACAATTTGTGTGTATGTTTTACAGCCATAAGTTCTATGGCAGTGGCTCCTTTTAAAATTACTAGCTAGTTATCCGAATTATCTATTTTTAAGAAAGTTATGCAAAATCATTTTGTTGATAAATTCAGATTCATCCCAATCACTTTTTGCAAGAAAGCCTTAGTTAAGAAAGGCTTTGACTTGGAATGTGTGTCTGATCTGGGATTAAAATTCTGCTCAACAGGGATGGAAATGGGGTAGAGCTTAGTCACTATTTTATGATATGACGTAATATGTTGGTAATAGTTGTGGTAATGGTTGAGCTAATACACTAGGCTCATCCAGTCTCAACTATTCTTCCTGCTTAAGACCAGGAGGTTAATTGGTTCAAGTGACTCCTATAAACATGAAGTTGTTGACTTTTTATGGGCTTGTCTCTACCATTTTTTCTCATGTCAGCTATCTTTTGCTGTTTATTCTTAGCATTTTTAAAAGGACTTAGCTTTTGTCTGGAGCAGAACAGGAAAGCTTAAAAAACTGAAAATATTAATGGAATGAAATAATTTTTTTGCTCTCAAATGCAATTCTTTAGGATAATGACAGGAGACAAATTAGTAAACTGGGATAAGTTACAGATGATGCAGAAGTTATTCATAAGTCTGTTGGGATGTCAGAAGAGGAAAATACAAAAGCATAAACAGCAGCACAGCACTTTTGGCAAATAAAAAGGTCATTCTGTTTCCTGGTTTGGGTGGCTATCCACATCACAAACAGTAGAAAATAGTATAATATGTTATCACTAAACCTTTACTTCCCACAGACAACTCCTCTTCCACATTTTTCATGTCACATAGCAAGTAAAACGGTCCCTGTCTTTTTAGTCTTTTTCATTTTATTTGAAGAGTGCAGAATAAGAATTAAAATATTTTAATATTGGAAAATTAATTAATTTAAGTATTACATTTTAGCTCCTTCTTTTAACATAGACAGTTACCAAAATGTGTATTTTTGTTAAGTGTTTTAAGCCTCTGTGTTCAAATGTAAAAGAAGTAATACTTTATAGTCTGGGAAATTTGCAACTGTATTTTTTGTTTCTGGGCTAGAATATTTTGGTATTGGCTTTAATTTTGTAGAAATGTATATTACTCTGACTTCTAAGTTCATATGAACTGCCTAAACATTTATGGCTTTGAAAATGCAGCATTAGAGTTTATGAAATTTTCATCAATCTGCTTCATGTGTAACAAAACATTTTGGTGCATGCTATGCAGCTCATTTTCTTGTGAAACGGATGTATAGACTAGACTATCCCAAAGGAAAGCCATCAACTTTTTTTTTTTCCCTTTTCAAGAGAAACTGACTTGAGATACCATAATTTCTCTACATGATATCTGCAAAATTTCAGAGTTTATGTATTGTAATTTATAGATCTTCCTCAATTAAATTGCCTATTTCCTTTAGTCGAGAGCTTTGTAAGGGTACAAAGCATAAAGTCTGGCTTGAGCTATATCAGATTCTGCCACTTCAAAGACTAGTCAGCAGTTAACTTTATTTCTCAACCTTTGATATCAAAACTTGAGGGGAAAAATGATTTCTCTGTCAGAGTTTTACCAATTTCTTTTACACGTCTTCATTTTTCTTTGATTTTGTACATTTTCTGTTACATTTTTTCCACCCCAAGTACTTCTGATATATAGGAATTTGTTATATAGGAATTCAGTAGTGTGTCTCCATTTTTGTAGGGAAATGTCTAAAATACAGAATTATAAAAACATTAGAAAATTATCTCCAAATGTTTTCTAATATATTAAGGTGGGGGTTTTTTCTATTCAAATGTCCCTTAGCCTTTTCAGCCTGCCGTGTATGAGAAGTTGCAAACAATCTACTATCATCTGAGGATGCTTGCTGCAGTTGTGGGTTCTTTATCCTCACAGCCCATCTGGGACTTTTCCCCTTTTCAGATTCTCTTGATTGTTTCAACTGAATTATATTATGTAAGCCTTATAATTTTCTTTACCTACATGATGGAACGTCTCTGTTAGGCATCCAGTGTTCCATCCATTGAGTGCCATTTTTAGCTTGAGGCCACATCTACAGAGGTATGGTGTATTGA
This sequence comes from Turnix velox, assembly GCA_013400935.1. Classification (NCBI taxonomy): domain Eukaryota; kingdom Metazoa; phylum Chordata; class Aves; order Charadriiformes; family Turnicidae; genus Turnix; species Turnix velox. The sequence goes on along the minus strand of VZTY01002492.1, from coordinate 20,957 downwards.
TTTATCTTAAATTTTCACTGAAGTTCATTTCAGTTAAACACAAAGATTCCCATAGAGGAACTTAAACTGATGTAGTATAAGTACTGAAATCTTTCACTTTTTATTTAAATCAGAGCAGTATTTTCTAGGAAAATCCTGGTTGTTACCCTGTGTCAGTTGTGTCTAATTGCTGATTTATTATACAAAATGTCGTGAAAGCTCTGTATAACAAAGAACTGGAACCATATATGAGCCCAGCACTAGCAGATTGCTTGCATGAATACACATTCATGAGTACTCTTATTTGCCTCTGACTTTATCTCCTTTTTCCACCTCAAGGAACTTGGTAGTGTGAAGGTATTATGAATGTAGAGGTAACAAGAGATTGCTGATCATACAGAACAATTGTGTTGGAGTTAGCAATTTTACAAAGAAATTACAGTGCTATATTGTTTTAATTGAGTTAATTTTATGGAAACAAAAGAATCAAATTCTGCCATGAACAACAAAATGCTCATTCACTTCAACTGAACCAAGATTTCACATGAAGGACTTTCTTCTTTCTGTGTTATACTCAAATCTAGAAGTGATGAAATGCTCATAAAAAAACTCCACACTAAGCAGTAAATTTCACTGTTGTCTAGCCTTTAAAATAGCATATTTTTCAGATAAAAATAACTTTCAAACACACAGTGTGCACTTTATAGCCTACCTACCTTCTTTTCTTGTGCAGTGTTTGGCACTGTTAAAGTGTAGATTCCACTCGTTGTAAGTCCAGATTTGAAAGCTTCAGCACAGTCTTTGAAGCTGATTTGCTCCTCTTTAGCTATGAAGTTGTTCTTAGCTGCTGTAAGTACATAAGAAATTGAAGGGCATGAGAGGATATGAAAAAATGATACCAAGAAGCAATTAATGACATATTCAGCTTAAAGCTTTGCATTTCTGAAAAATATCACTGGTTCTGAAAGAAATGACAGATCAAGGAATTAATTATGCATGTTGTTACTTTGTATTATTTAGAGATGTTTTCTGGTATGAGTCTGTTTGATAGATTGAAAAGTGCTTATAGTTGAGGATCTCATTCAGTTGAACAGTTTCTGCTGCCATTTATTGCCTTTGGGGGACTCCCACATGCCTTGCAATCTCTGCATGCATTAACTACTATTACAAACACAACTAACACTTGATGATATAAAGACCCTTTACCAGTGCTCTTCAGAGTTATGTTCAATTCTTTTACAATGCAACTGGTTGTTATAATTACTTTTACAAAGTTCTAGCTAGTTATGCTAGTTTTGGAGGAACAACTTCATGTGTACCAAGCTGAAGCTTGGTAGCTCAGCCCAGTCCACTAAGAGAACTTACCTTCTGGAATTCATTTGTGTAAAAACTGCATTTTAAAATGTCTAAGCTTTCTGAATTTACAGAACAATCTAAGGTTCATCTTTTTGTTCAGTTCTTGATTATCTATGGAGGTTGGAATTTCCTGGCATTTTGCCTGCTGACTGTTATTTCATATTTGATCCTTTTTGGGTTGGTTTTGTGTATTTTCCTTTTTATTTAGTCTAACAAGCACAACCAGTTAGTACAAAGTTTTAGGTGTCATATAAATACATGCTTATGTTACAGTTGCTTATTATGTTCTTTTTACCTCGCTTATTCATTATTTACCTGTTTACATGTTTTGCCTTAAATAGAAAAATAACACATTCAGTGTTTTAATTGCTTTTCCACGCTCTATTGTTTGTATACTGTCTTAGAAGCTTTCCATGCTAGTTTTGTCTTTTTGGCAAACATTCATTATTTTTCCACTCCAGTTTAATAGTGTTGTAGCCAACATAACTTTGACTTGTTTACTTACTTGTGCACCAGCATAGCAGATAACATCAGCAGGAATATGTACAGCCTGGGTGATGTTATTTAAGGGGATAGTGTCAGTTAATAAGACATAAAACTTGAGATATGCTTCATTTAGAAAAGTCTGTATCCTGTTATTTAGGACTGGCGAAACAAGGACTTCCAAAAACCCTTTTCCTTTTTTGTGATCCAACTTATAGCAATGCAGCATAGTTCATCTGTACTGTTTTTTAAGTTGTAATGGACAGTATTTTAAAACTTTCCTACCATTTGATTTTGAATCCTTTTTTTAGAAGTTCTATATGCTTGTGTATTCCACCACTGAGAACTTTACAGGCAAACATGTCAGATTCTTTAATCTTTTATATAAAACAGCCATACCTACTTAATTTCTCCAAGTTCCATATTAGACATGAAATTCAACATAAGGAATTTGTTCATTTATTTAAATTCCATTTAGCCGTGAATTGCAGTTTATGGTTTCTGTGTTTTTTTTAATGGAGTGTTTGAATCTGCATAAATGTGGAAGCTATGCTTGGTGGCTATGATTTTTTGAAGGGCTGTCAGGCATTTAGGGGTGAGATTATTTGCTATACAGTTTGCTGAGGGATTTTTAGGATAAACAGGGAAGCTTCAGTGAAAGACTGAAGTCTTGCTGTCCTGGGCTGGGGCTTTCTGTTGTTTGGGGCATACATAGATGTGAAAACCTGGGCCAGCACTCATTCCTTTACCTTTAGTAGCCACTTTAGTAGCCCTTCTTAGACCAACACTCGGTGTGTAGAGCAATGAGAGGTGGCAGAGGTAACTTTAGTGAGCCAGGAAGAAATGCTGCTGGCCCAACATCATGCAGTCAACCTAGATATATGCTCAGGGGAGTGTGTATTGCCAGATGAATGAATGCTATGTGGGATGAACAATACTTGGCATCTCTGTATCTTGTTGAACCACTGCAAAAGTGGGCAGAGAAACCAATATAAACCACAGAAGACAAGTGAAGTGTTGGAATGAAACCACATAAATGTTGTAGTTGTTCCCCTTAAGCCCTAAAAAATAGGTTAATGCAGAATTTAAGGCAAAAGGAAATTAGTTTTTGAGCCAGAAGCATGAGTTAAATTTCTTTTAAACATGGGCAATAATGTACACTGAATGAAATGTCACTGAAACGATACAAGCATGTCTACTTTTACTTACAGTTTGGGGTAGATATCATAGAAAGCAAGTTGTGAACAGTCTCCATCAGATCATGTTGCTGTTTTTGCAGAACTGAGTTGTTTGCTGTAGCTGTAACTAACTGCTTTTCTAGTTCTTCTATAATAGAATTCTGTCGAGCTACTAGGACTTGAAGCTGATCTTTTTCATCTTTTATTGACTTCAGCTGAAGTGTGTGCTTGTCTTCCATCTCAAGAACTCTTTTTTCTAAAAAGCTAAATAAAAGTTTACAGTTAGACTCTCAATAATAGTTGTGAGGTGATATAAAGAGAATCAAACCTATTGCAGTAGTTTTTCTTCAGAAATACTCCATTCTCTGATGCCATTCACGCAGTAGAAAGCTAAACAGAAGCTCAATTGAGTTCAATATATATGCTTTAATTTATTGTATAATTAATCAGTTCATTAATAAACATTAAGGAGTATAGTCCGTATTGCAAGCTTTTAAAGTGTAGCAATTGGCCATCTGAGAATTCTACATTACAAAAGGAAAGATACAGTTTGGTCCTAAAAAAAAAAAAAAGTAGTGCTAGAAGTATAGGAAGGGAAAAATGAATGTACATCGAAAGTAACCATTATTTATGACTATGAAGTATCTTGAAGACCATTCTCTTACAGATTAAGCATAATAATGTAAGATTTCGTCTATTTGCCCTATTAAAAGATCAAAGTTATTTAAAGATGAATCTAAATACTTTTCAAATATACTGTGGTATACTTAAATAAAGTGACAATGTTAAGGCAGTGAAATGTGCAAATATTTACTTGAAGATGTGTTATCCTCTCCAGCTCTGGAGCTGATGTCAGTAGGTGACTGGATGTAAAATTATTTCATTGGTAATTGTTCTGATAAAGACTTGGAGAAAACGCATGTTAAAAAATAACATGGCCAGAAATGAGAAGTTAACCTAAAATCTATTACTGAAAAAATCCTGAATGCTGTTATATTTGAGCAGATTAGTTCAATGTCAGATCATTTCTGCTAGGTGAAAAATAATGATTTTGGTGTTATATTTGGGTTTAACAAAGGTAGTCTAAAGTTTGCTGAGTTCAAAACAAAAAAAAAAGTGACAGTTTAATACTCAGTATTTACTTTGTTTTCCATTTGATAAGGATGCTTGTCTTTATTAAGCTGTTAGTTAAAATCTTTAGGAAGCATATATAAAGGCAGCAAAGCAGTGAACAAAAATGTCAAAACATGTCTCTTGGTTGTTTTAAGCTAATTCTTGTAAAATAAAAAGCACTTTGCACATATGGTTCTCATTTTAAAACACATCTTGGAAGGAGAAAATCTGTTACTGCTTTTAGATTTCTCTGTGAAGTATTTATTGCAAAAGTAAAACAAGACCCTGGTGATATGAAAATGAAACTATCTGATAAAAGGCCTTTGGTCAACAGAAATAGACAGGAGTAATCATTGGTTGTAAGTCTGGATTTCAGAAGATTGTTTAGTAAGTAATGCTGAATACAAGTATTATTTGACTTTTCTAACCAGGATGGAAAAAAAAATTGTAGCAATGACATAATTGTGTAGGATACCTATGTGCTACATGAATGTAAAATTTTAAATGATGTTGTATTGGCTTAGTTTGGAACAGGCTGCATAACTTCCTTGGGTAAATCTAAAGAATAATATGAAATAGCTACAGCTGAAATATCGAAAAGTGTTTCACTATTAACCTTAAGTTCCTCATGTAAATGAGAACAGATAATGAATAATGATATATAAACAGAATACAAGAAGAATAAGCCTTCATGATTCTCTAGGCCTTTAATAATATATGACCTTTGTAATAATGATCATACCTGAGTGAAGAACTTCTGTACAAGGCCCTGTTTTCCTTCTTGAGTGCATTTTTTTCTAAAACCATTAGAATGTCACTTTGATTGGGTCGATAGGCAAACGTACCTGTTTTTTTCTTGTAATTTAGTTATCTCAGTAGTCTGATCTGAAATCTGTCTTTCTAGTTTGTTTGTTGAAAGAGAGTGTTCCAAAAGCTGAAGTTCCAGTCTGGTTGTCTGGTTTAATACCTAAATAAAATTTATAAAAAATATTTTAAAATCAATGCACATCTAAATAACTGTAATTTATGTTGTAAAATCATGCACATCTCTACTCAGGCCTATAATTTTATAAAATTGAACACTTGGTTTGAGCACAAATCTTCACAGAATTAGAATGAAGAAGAATGCCCAGAGACAACTAATGTGTTATTGCACTATCACATACCATTAGTACGCTAGATTTCTGATCAAAAGTTTCTGTAGTTTTGCCGAGGCAACTTCCCCTCTGTTATGATATTCTGCTTTCAGAGGATAATTTGTGTTGTTTTCTCACTCTACTGCAGAAAGAAACAGCTTTGCTTAATTCTTAATGGTGGAAATCTTGGCCCAATCCTGGAGTTGCTAGGTAACTCCATTTTAGCTGTTTTCCTTCATTACAAATAGCATATTAAGTGTGGTTCACATGATAAATACTTTACTAAAATTAATTCTGTGCATTATAATGTTTACTTTGCTATATATACTGTTTGCTATCTAAAATTTACATCTTAAAATTAATGAATGAAAATATTCATAAACATGGAAAGTACTTGTCTGGTTTGGATTGCATTATTTTGAGGCAAGTTTTCTAGAAAGATTTTCTCATTGTTTTAGAACAGGTCTTTTTAATACAGCAGAATTCGTCTCCCCTTGGCAGGAAGAATTGATTACTCATGTCCTTCACGTTAAACAGTCATTCAGGACATGATTCCACACTTAAGTGTAATTGAAAAGTATTGCCTAAAGTAAGTGTCCTTGAGAGAGCAATTAGCAATTGTTTGGTTAATTTACTTATGCCGTTAAAGGAACCCTTAACCCAGTCACCAGCAATTTCAAGCAGAGAAGGAAGGTTACAGTGATGATTTTCTTCCTTGAAGCAGAAAATAACTGAATTTCCATTAAAACATTACTGTGAATGAACAAATGCATTCTTTTAAAGTGTGCAAAATACTGACCTCCTGAATAATGCAGTCAGAAAGTGGAATTCAATATGTCTGCATGTGTCTGTTAATGAAAGAGTTCTCAAAGGTTTGGGTTTTGTTAAAAAAATTTTTTAAAGAACCATTCTACAGATAGTAAAATGTCTAACAAGTATTTTAGATGTTGCATGCTGTTTACAATATACAAAATTTCATGTGCTGCATGCTATATTTATTATTTGTTCTGAGAATTAATTTTCCTACTATGTTAGTAAAACTACAGAAACATATCATTCTATCATAGGTCATCTCATTCTTATATTAAAATCTGTTGTAGTTAATGCATTTCAATTAAACCAACAATTAAAGATCAGTTCTTTTATTTGTTTGAAATTATTTTGAGGATAATATGTACAGTAGCAAGTTTACTTCTGTGTGAATGCATTTTTATAGTAGCATCGTCCTAATTACTTTTTTCTTGGTTCATGTTATTTCTTTATCCCTCTGTTAAATAACAATAATATAGTGCATTTGGTGGGAAATGAACTGTTATCCTACTTAGAGCATCTGTGAAATCATTCATTAGAGAGACACATTTTCATTGATAAGAATCTCTTAATAACACAAAAGAAAATTTTAATGAAAAAAAGCAATTAGGTAAAGGGAACACAGGCAGTTTGAAGGAACTCTCTTTTAGCTAATATCTGGTAGTGCCAGATGAATAATAACAAAGACATACAGTGAGGGCAGTGAAAAGCATACTACTACCCAACTGATGCTCGGATATCGAATACCCATTTTAAGTCCATTAGCTTTAAAGATTAATGTCATGAAGTATGATAGACATATTTCAAATCCTGCTTGTAATGGAAGTCTTTCAAGTGACTGCAGTGGATTTGGGATGGAACTACATATTACCAAATACTAATGTTTCCTTAAGATGGGTATAGCTGTTGATTATGATTGACTTCTAGTTGTTAAACTGAACTGTGTGACTCTAGACTGTGTTAAATGTATAGTTGTAGGTGTCTGGGAAGCAGAAGCATTTTTAGATTGAAATTCATTACTTACTTGTGCCTCAACATCTGTTAATTTGCGGGTCTGTTCAGCTGTTTGGTTTAGTAAGTTTGTGCCTATTTCAATCATTACTGCAGTCTGGTTCTGCACTGCAGTTTGCTGGATCTCTACCATTTCTTTCTTCATACTGTCTTGGATGTAATTCTCAAGCTACATGGGAAAGGAAAGAGAAGATAGTTGCATTCTTTAAATTTTGGATGGGGAGGGGGTAGTACAGTAAGCCTGCTGGCTGCCTTGCTAAACAAATTTGTTCCTTGTCTGTTATGCATTTATGTGAAGTTTCCCAGTGTTAACCTCTGTGAGAGAACAGGCAAATATGACAAGGAATGTGTGGCTGCCCATTTTCTAAAGACAGGAACAGTCTAAAGACAGCTGGGGGTAGGTAGAAGGCAGTGGTGAGAGTGCTTGGCTTGGAAGTTCTTCTGCTTCAGTGCTCCCAACATTTGTAACGATTGACCAGCTTTGGCAGCAATGCAAATTTTTTTAGAAGACAAAAGTTTAGGAGTTTAGTCATCTTCCTGTATCTAGACTTAAATATTCTCAAAAGTGTTTTTTGTCACATGACTAAAAGTCAGACATTAGATGTCATTTATCACTTATGTGCACATTTTTATCTGAGAGAATTGCAAATAAAGACATGAAACAGTAGGAAATATTAAGTGTGGTTCACATGATAAATACTTAGGAATGCAAAAACTTTTAAATACTTCATCCTGAAGTAATTTTTGTGTCTAAACTATTAAAGCTGTTTTGGTAGTCAATGAAAGCAAGGAGAAAATTCAAGTAACCCTTTGTGAAGTCTTTCTTTCCACGCATTTGTATTGTCCAAAAGTAGTCTACTTTTTCACTATGCTTTTTTAATATAATTTTCTCAATAATTTTTGAAATCTTTCATACTTCTTATACTTACTTTTTGAGTCATGGCTTATGTTTGAACTAGTAAAAATCCTGGACACATAATTTCATTGATTGCAGAAATTTTTAGAAATTTCTAGAATCAGACTTCTACTTCACTCCAACACTGTTCTAGCAAGAAAACCATAACCACTTCTGAGATTCATGCTGCTCCATCAATCACAGAACACTGATGACCTTTAAAGATCATCTAATCCACCCCCCTGTAGTATGCAGGGATGTCTTGCACTAGATCAGGTTGCTCAGAGCCTTAGCAAGCTTAGCCTTGAATGTTTTCAGGGATGGGGTCTCCTCCACCTCTCTGAGCAACCTGTTCCAGTGGCTCACCACCCTCGTGGTGAAGAACTTGTGAAGACTGTGAACAATTAATACATGTCCTTCTGAAAAGGCTGGACATCTGTGGATTACACAATTTTTATAAATCTTAATTACTATATTGATTTTTGCAATGGGAGCTGGAGAACTGAGCATCATCATAGGCAACTTGAAAAAGTCCTTTGCCCAAATACACCTCTTCTAAAAGAAAAAGAAGTCCTATCTCTGGAATTCCTTTTATTTGCCTCAGTACCACAATCAATCATTGTAATGCCCTTACAAATATCAAGAATATAGCCTCGCCTGGCAGACTCACTGCACATCTGCATTTATAGGAGACAGTGGGAGGAAAAAAGGACATACAGAGAAAAGAAAAAGGAGTGAGACATCACAGGTATCAGAGGACTACCATATGAGGAAGCACTGAAAATATTGTGACTTCTTTAGATAAAAGGCATACAAGAAAGAAAAAAAACATAATAGAAGTCATAATTAAAAAAGAATAATTAGAAAGAAAAATTAGCAGAGACAGATTGATCAAGAGCTTTTATTCTTTCATAAAATAATTGAAGAAATTTAAACCTCATTCTTTAGGGTTGGTCTCTCGTTCACAAGAGAGAGATCAGAATGAGAATCTGAAGTCATCCCTACAAATAGGATTACAGAATTGATGACTCCTTTGAAAATGTTATCACGGAGTTATTCCGAAACACACTAATAGAAAATGAGTTAATTCTGGTCTTAAAGGAAAGGTAAACATTTGATGACTGGCTTAGGCAATTGCAGAGTTAAAACACTGTGTTCTAAGGTTGCACTGATTACAGTAAACAAAACCTATGATTACAGTTTAAAGCACCAGGTGGTTCTTCTTGCCAGGTTTTTATATCCCCTGTCACCATGCTTGTATCCTTAGGAAGCAGTTCCATTTAGACACACTGATGTGCATTTTAATAATTTATCTTACTTGAAAATCTCCAAGTATAAGCCTATCTCCAAATATATAACCTCTTTCAAATAATCTTGTTCATGTAATGTAATCTAAATCATTGACATATTCTCTTGATTTCAGTTGAACAGATGTCTTCACATCTTGTTTTCAGCCTAAAATATGAAATAAGTAACTTAGGGAATATGGTATTTCTACTTACTTGAAAGCATGAAATACAAACATCAAAAGGGATTTATTTTAGGATTTAAAGCCAGTTTCATGATCTGTCTTATTTATTGTAATTTAGAGCAACATCAAATATCAAATTATATTGACCTATTAAGTGGCTTTGGAACTTCTTGGGGTTTTTTTTTCCCCTAAAAATCCTACAAAGCATGATTACATAAACCCCCTATGTTCTTCTATTCATATTCACTAATCCTTTTCCAATTTTGTGCATTCTCTGTATGTTCACATAATAAAATCTCTTTTTCTGACCTGAGCTAAGATACACCCTCATCTTTCTTTCATTATATTCCCTTCCCTTTTCATCATAGAGTAGATGATGACAGCTTGGCTGTCAGGCTCAGTGATGCCCCTCAGCAGGGCCATTGAGCAAACAGCTCTTCTCTCCTCACAGCTGTCTCTTCTCACAGCTCTGAGCACAGACACCAGGCACTCAAGGCAAATGAGAAAGTAACAGTTTTTAAAATTACCTTTACAATTTTTCTACAAACAGGTGCTTACTTTCATCTTTCTACATAGTTGTATAAAATAATTCTTTTCATGAAAAATGTTGATCACGTCCCTCTGACCTTAGGGAGAGTAGAACATGTTCCCATCATACATCTCAGAAAATGGGGCACTTGGCTTTCCCTGAGAGGGAGATGGAATAAATTTTTCAGCACAGGGTCCAGCTAAAGCAGCCAAGGCTCAGATTCATCAGCACCACTGAGGATTAGCAGTGATTTTCCAAGACTGCAGTTCTTTGTGGCATGCGTCTTTGTTCAGCTCCTGCCAATGAGCCTCCTGCCTTTATAAGCAGTAGCACTCTCAGTATTTTTGAAGTGGGGAGAATAGCTTGGGTCATTTACAAGTGGGAAGGACAAAGAAACTAATTCTTCAGTTCTCATCCATAAGTTCAGAAGCTTAGCAGTTTGCTTTGTACAGCATGTCTGTATTCTCCATTATTTTGCTCAAATTTGGAAGGTATATAGCAGGGATTATTGGCCAGATTTCTCCTTTGCCAAATGGCTACTTGCAGGAAGATATTATGTTATCTCTTTTTTATTCAATTAATAGATGGCATGTAAGACTTGTGTTGATATATTGCAATCTTGATTACATGAATAACCATTCTGGACAAAGTAATTGTTAAAGCCTAACAGCTGACTGTTAGTGATGCATCTTCTTTCAGAAATTCCGCTTCTGAGGGCGTAAGTCAATCAATGAATACTATCTTAAGGAAATTGCAGGGGAGAGATCTATTAGTATGTTCATATTGGAAAGCAGGAATATTTAACTGATAGCATTTTGATGATTTTTCATGAGATTTTTTCATGAAACAATTTATTTTTCTTGTAAGATTAACTGGCATGTATTTGTGAAAAAAGCAAATATGAAAAATTAAAACACACATAGGGAAAAACATGTCTTAAAGTACGCTTAAATTGCAAAAACATCTGGAAAAATGGAAAAAAATCATTTCACTGTTAAGTTTTGTAATATATCCATTTTAGAGAGAGAAAATTCTCTAAGGTAATCAGTTTACAGCTTTTACAGTTTAGTACTTCAAACCATACAAAATCATAAAATTCAATGAAAATGAGGACAGATCAGTCATATTGGGAGCACTTTCCAAAACATTGCTTTGATAGCCAAGATTGACTTTTTTTTTGAGCTTGAATTTGGCAAGAAAGAAAAGACAAGATGTGGAATTTGCATTAAAGGAAATTTGTTTTCTAACCATTGGCAAAGATTGTATTAATACTTTATGAAGCATTGACAATGTTTCTTTCAATTAAGAGCCTTCCTGATTGCTATTGTATAGTTTGTGTTCATATTACGGAGCAATTTTCCATAAAATCAATAACTCTGCATTTTGTAGAGACATGAACACCATTTTTTAAATTTAAAGGTTTAAATGAAGTCTTGATTTGTTCTTTGCTGCCAAATAGTTAGTCTACACTAATTAAATGGTCTTGTTCCTCGAAGCATTTATAGCTATATGAAAACATTATATGCTACCCCATATAAATGATAATGGCTACAAGTTTCATTTTACAGAATTTGTCAGTTATCAAAGCAGTCTTTCAAAATAAAAGCTTTGCAAATATTTATGATCTGATTCTGTCAACTGTAACACTGATTTCAGAGAAAGGCAATGTTAATCCTGAGTTTCTACACTGCCACGCCTCCTAGGAGAAGCAGGTAGATGGCTGAAGCTGAATGATTCTTCCCATCATCAGATCTATCAAGATATTTTTTCCTTGAGTCAAATATGGATTATTAGACTAAGTAATTTACCACTATTGGATAATTTATCTCTAAGAAAATTCTGAAAGCACTGTTGTTAGGCTTTCTCACAACTTGTCTACTGAAGTCTGAAGATAGTCTTTGTACAGTAAAGCATCCAGTCTGAAACTGTACCTGCTAGAAGAAATAACAAAGAGGTCAAAGTTTATCTGCTGTTTATCTGTATAGTCATGTATTTAGATCAGCAGATTCATTGCATGAAAAATGTGATTAGCCCCATAAACTCAGCAATTTTTATGTGTGATAAACTATATGAAGTCCAGCTGCATTTGGGTTTTTCATTCCAGCTAACAGCTGATTGATGACCAACTGGAGAGGTCACACACCTCCATCCCCAGCCACATGTTCCTTCTCACTTCTATGCACTGACTTGCACATTTATCCTTGGACTTTGGAGGCACTAACCTAAAAGAAAGCAAGGACAGTTTCCCATCAAGTTTATGGATTGTGGGGTTTACCTAGATGTCAAAATTGTTGCTAAGATAACCATGGCTGTTGATAATGCAGAAAAGTTATTTTTTAAGTAATAGGATTATAAATTTTATGATAGAGTTTGAAATACAGACTTTGCCTAACAATCTCCTGAGGCTGTCAGTGCATATGAGGGTAATTATCTTCATCTATCTGCAGTGCCAACTGATAGTTCTCTTGTCATTAATCTGAAATCTTAGATCCTTCATATACTTGGTATTGTCAGTCTGATAAATATCAAGTAATTTAGCTAAAACTGGCTTTCTTCATATTTCCAAGGAGGAAAACCAAAGAATATGCACAAAGTTTCCGTGAAAATCTGCTCTACTTCTATACAGATTTGTTTATGCTTAGTAATTAATTTTAAAAATAGTTCAAAAGAACTTGCTGAAGTATTGAACAGGTTGTATTACAACACATATTGCATTAGTCATCTAATGTTGATAGAGAGAAAGTTGCAGGGGCAATGTGACATCTGTAGTGTTTTTCATCTAATTTCCAATAGTGGAGTAGATACAATATAAAACCTAGTAACAGGAAATACAACAAGCAAATACAAAGCAGTTTTAAAATATTCATTGAAGCTACAATGTTTGATGTATACTAAGCTGTCAAAAGCTTTTTGAATTGTTGTTCTTGCATCCCTACAAAAGTTTTCCCGTGTTTTATGCAAAACATATCTTTGTGAATTTAAACCAAAGGAACTTAATCATCCCTTCCTATATCTGTGGTCATCATCCTGACACTTTATTCCCCAATATAATTAGTTTTTGCACCAAGGTGGACAAGACATAAAACAGACTTGAGCATTCATAATCAGTTCTGTTTATTTCTAGTAACAGGAAAAAATCAGAAAACTGATGATGAGCCACATCAGTTCTTTTACTTTTTCAGACTGTAGATGAGACCTTCCTACTTCTTATATGCCAGATGTCTTGAGTTATCTCAAGTGCTTGGTCTTAGTTGCCTTGCCCTTGTTTCAGAGTGGCAGTGTTCTTTGGATTGTGGTTATGTCTCTTTTTTTTACATGAATCATCTGAATTAGAATTTAGCCCACAATTTTAAACATTTTTTTCAAACTGTGTGCCAGTGTGCAACTGTCTCATTGTAGACCATTCGTATATGACACAGAATCCTTAAGTTTCTGAGTCACTGAGATACATTTTTATATATAATGATAGGAGATAAAGTTCTGTGAAAGACTATTTTAACATCACTTTCTATTAAAATTATGTGCAAATTGTTAATTGTAGTATAATTGAAGTCAGCAGGCAAGGCAAGGTTTTTTAGGATGAGCTTATCTTTTTGGATCCTACTGAACTTGGATAACAGTGAAAAATAATATAGTCTTTATAAAGAGAAGAAAACACTCTCATGATTTCATCACAGCAGTTCACATAGGCAATATGAATTCTTTTACCTACATACATGCTGCTACATGTGCATTCACGGATATAATGAACAGAGAACCATATTGCCAGGCTCTCCATGTGCTGGTGTTATGAAAACAATACTTTAGAAATGTCAATTTTGCAGATGGTTTTGTTCTCTTCAGCATAACTTTTCATACTTGTTTTCATGGTCTGTCAATGTTGGTGCTGTTTAAAGTTAGAATAAAAATGGAAGAATCCCTATCCTTTCCAAGATCCATTTGTCTTGACAGACCTAAGGGAATAGAGTTTTAAGGGTATTGCATCAATCATCATCAATTGGACTTCAAGCTATTTTAAATCAGCTTTTAAGAAAATAATATATTTCACTATGTTTTCTGAAATCCAGTTATCATTGTGAGTTGCTTGTAATTTTTGGAAAAAAATCAGTACACCACAGAAGAATAAAGTGACTGTGTTTTTACATTGCCTTTTTTCATTCTTTGTTTTTGTTTTCTTTTTTTCTTTTTTTTCCTGGGTTAGGAAGTCCCCATGGACTATGTGTTGTTTCTCAAGGGAGAGAAAAGAATCTTTGGGGAATGTATACGGGAATGCTTGAGATGTCTCTACGCTATTAGCTTCTTACATGCCCCATCAAGCAGGTCGGCCTGGCCAGACCTCCAACTAAGATTTTTTTTCTCATCTCATTTTCCTGTCAGCAAACAAAAGGTGAAAGTAACGTCAAAAAAGAATAGTGCGAGCTATGATTTATTGAAAAATACTCAAGGAAAAATTGTGTAATAAAATACCTAAGGTTTAAAAATGCTAACTCTTAAAATAGTAAATACAGGCTTTAAAGTAAATTATATGCAGGAGATGGTTCAGTTAATCCCACATGTGCACTAAATGAAAGTTTATTCTCATGATTGCATCTGACTTAGAAGAAACTGTTACACTTTTACAATTTACACTTTCTAGCAGGAGGAAAAATTTCACCCCTTTAATTAAAATAATCTCCTTGAATAAAACCAAAATATTTCATTAATATTACATGAAACTAAATGCACGAAATACCTTCATTTTCTGCATAAATATTTATGAGGAATGATTTTCATGTTGTGTTATTGGCTGAGAATATTTTGTACATAAACACTAAAAGGTATTACAGCATTGTATTTCTACCATATGTTTTGTACTAACAAAGTCACAATTAAACTGGTGACTTAGAAAAACCAAAAGAGTGCACAGGAATGGGAAAAGACCTTGAGAGCTGAAACTATCTCTAAGTATATCTTAGAGCTGACCTCCCACAATTGTGGACAAAGCTTTTATTGCAGATGTGTTATTGCACTATCACTTTCTGCACGTGACTTTTCATGTGGTTTGTCTGTTGGAGAATGACACTATATATGATGTGTATGCTTTTTATGGTGCATTTATTCAGGAAATGTAAATAATATTGCAAATTAATTTTTTTTGAGACTTCAAAAATATGGTAGTAGAAACTAAATAGTCATCTTGATAAACCTATTCACAGTATGAATTTCTATATGACTAAGGAAAAAATTTTAAATCTGAATTTAACAACATTATTTTCAGAGCTAAAATCAACTCTGGTGATTATCCATTCTCATTAAGACTTAAGGATAATAATTCAGGCAGTAATCTAAGATTCTGAATCACCATTTTTAAGGATCAGAGCTAAGTGCTATTTCTCTTACAAATCAGGGTAGGAATTCATGAAGTTCCCATTAGTCTAAAAATAAAGAATAAATAAATAAATAGTGTGAGTCATAAATGGCATTTTGCCTAAGTTCAGTAGCACTGAAGCAGGAAGAGAAGAAACCAGTGATGCTCCTGTCATTCACTGAAATTAATATAAATATTCCTTGATATGTGCCACAAGCCACTAATATTCAAAATAAGGTTTGGCTATTTATTTTGGCAGTATAAGAAATGCTGTCAATCAATATTTAACTTTTAATACTAGATTATAGTATCAGGCTATAATTTTATAAATTGAATATTCAGACTCTTTTGAGGCAAGTCTATGTGTTTTCAGTCATATTTTGTACTTCCGTGCTACAATCACGGAATCAGAACTTTACCAGACTGTTGTCAAGATTCTCCCCTAAAAAACAACTTTTCAATAACCCACTTGCTATCCCAGATCTAAGGAAATCCTTTAATTTTTGTCTGTTTTATCCATTCCACTGGGCAATAGGTAGCTGAAAAAACTTACTATCAGGTATGCTGGTGGGGTACTTACAATATTTTTCATTAAAGACATTGGTTATGTAGACTTTAAAACTTTATGAATTTTTTAGTAATTTTTTATCTTGTCCAAAATTTTTCTTTATATGAAACTGATTATCCACTTTTTCCTCTCAACTTCAAGTATCAAGTAAGAATTTTTTATGAATTCCCCTTCCAATGGGACGGCCGATTTTAGACAATAGTTTGTGATGTGGTGGAGCAAATCAGAGTGCAGTTTTCTGAGGAAATATGAAGCAAATTCCTCTTCTCAAAATATGTAATCAGGGAAGTGAAAAAGAGCTAGGCATTCACAGTTCATTCTCAGCATTGCTTTCTAGGGATGCGGTCATCTTGCATTCTACTTCCAACCAGAAGGAAGAATGATTCCGAGTTTAAGGATCAAACTAGTTAGGAAGATGTGGAACATAAGTAGTACCTTTTGCAAGCTATAAAACTGGGTGTCTGCTCTTTCCAATTTGTGTTCACATAGCATCTTTCATCATGAAAAATCATTATTTTTTTCAGACTTCACAGATAAAGGAAACTGAAAGCATTTGGAGTAGTTCTTAAATTTTGCTACATACGGGCTTCTAATTATAGTTTTATGGAGCTCCTTAAAGAGTTTTTTTTCTTGAAGAAGAAGCCTCAACAATGATGTTACCAAAACAGAGCCAGTCATTTAGGCTGTGGACCTGCCAATTTTTCAGTGCTCAAGACTTTAAGATAGTGCACGTGTCAGTTTTTGATTTTGAAGATTTTGAAGAACTGAATCTCTGTACTAAGAACTAGTGCAGTGATTTTCCTGTACATTTGCAAAAAGAAAAAAACAAATTAGAAGCCTAGATTTCCTCTTAGGTGCTGTAGTTTTTTTTTTTAAAACATGCTTCACCTTTCTCTCTGCTATTTCCATTGCTAATGGAATGAAGGGCCAGAAAAGATGGTGTGCCTGAAAAGGTGCTAAATTTTTCATTATTAACCTGAAAGTTCTTTGCTTGCCAGACCAGACTAGTCCAAGAACTTCCCTGAGGTTTTCAAAGCATTGGGCAGGGGGAATCAGAACTCCAAAACTGTAGGAGGTGTCTGTGACTACAAAAAATACTCAGTTCCTCTGCTTAGCTTTTTTAAAAACTGAGCATCTTCATATGTTCTTGTCAAATGACAATTATTTTTCTTCACTGTTCCATTAGCGCAGTTAAGAGTATTTAAAGCAAAAGCTTCTGAGGAATTCTATGCTTGAGAGACAGAACAGGAAGCTACTTGTTATGAGTGAACAAACACAGATATTAGTAAGTGGGATCAGCACACATAGGCAGCATGTAGCAGAAATAAAATGTGGTGTGTGATGCAGGAAAAAAAAAAATTAAACTGTGTAATCCTGATGAAAACTACAGTTTTTTGCCTCAGTAGTTAGAAATGATCATCTAAAAGCAGGCAGTTTAGTTTGCTGTAACAGAACCAAGAAGAAAAGTCTTTCTTTCCATTATTTCCTCATTGTTTCTGGCATCCCACTGAGCACTCAGGTGGTGATGGAAAGTCACCTCAAGCTGAGTTCCAGTCAGTGCTCCTGAAAGCCCAAAGCCAGGCAGCTGCCATTTGGTGCCCTTCTGCAAAGACCAGAACCTGAAGACAGATCCTTGGAAGACAAATGAAACCACTGGCATTAACTATAATAGAAGAGGAAGCAAAAATGGTCAAGAACCAAAGCTATGCACTATAGGGTGGGTATTTTATGGGAGTAAGCTGTCCCTGTCTGTCAGGATTGGATGGGATGGGCCACTGAAGAGACTTTTAAAAACACTTCTGAGAGACTCCCTTGGGTGCACAACTTGGCTGTCAAGATGAGTAGCTACATCTAGCAATGCAGAAAGCACAGTGTCATTGATACTGCATGGAAGTATGCATGTGGAGGAAGCTTAAAACAAAATTTAACAAAACAAATTTTACAACAAAGACAAAAGAATTCAGTACTAAGAATACTGAATGTCAAGGGAAGCGAAGAAAAGAGTTCAGACTGGACAGCCAGGAAACTGAAAGTCTTAAAGAGAAAGAAGAAGAATGAAGGAGAAAAAAAGGAACTGAATCTGTGAGAGCCTATCTTTTAAATGGATGTGTCAGAGATAGGAATTCATAAAGGCAATGAGCTGCAAAAGGGAGCTGGAAGACTGAGCTTAAAGCCAGCTTAGGGAAGGAATTGTCTGGTTGGCTTGAAGGTTGAAAACATTGTGAAGTTGGAAGGAAATTCATTGAGGAAAATTATGAGTGCGAAGGACTTGACTGGATGAGACTCTTGGGAAATGTTACTCCCACGTGGACAAGAGGGATAAGAAAAGGAAAATGTCTATTTCCTTGTGATTACAATTATCACTCTTTTATCTGTTGCAATGGCATCATTACTGGTTAGAAGGGATGTATATGTATTCAGCCTCATAGCATGTCTGATTTACTGTTTTGTTCTGTTATCAATTTCAAATAGCTTAAAAACAGAGTCAAATGAGGTTTTAGATACACCAAGTGAAATCTCAGAGTCAGTGGGGATTTTTCTACTTGCCCAGAGTGGAGCTAGGGCTTTGTGTGCTAAACTAATGAAGTTTACCATAACAAAGCAGCTGAACTGAAGATATGAGTAAGTTTTCTCTAGATGTACGTCAAATAAACTTATGTGTCAGGGGAAAAACACAAGCTATTACTAACTATATTTAAACTTTCTTCCATAGCTGATAAACTGTAGTTGTCAGAATTCTTGCTTGTATGTGGTAAGATTTCCAGAGGAGAGGGTCAGATTGTTTATATTTTTTGCAGTTCATACTCTTCCTAAGGGTTAGGTTAGCAATCTTAGGGTTTACCTTCTAGTTACTTGAACTATATTTCATAATGTCACAGAATTTTTCAGAACAAAAATCTAGTAAGTCTCCAGTAGCAGTTAAGGCAGGGTTCCTTAATTTGCTGTTACAGTTGTATCATTACCTCTGACAGAAAATCTGGCATCAGGATGGAAGTTTGACATCAAGTGAAAACACAAAGATTGTTAATACAGTCAAAGTCCAGACCTCGTACAAGGAATCGTAGTTTTATTTAAGTAAATTAATTAAAAGCAGAGAAAGTACAATATTTTGTATCTGTTTGCTCATCCACTTAAGCTGTCTTTTGCCTATTTTACTGGGGTTTTTTTAAAGTTGAATAGCTGAATTGCCTTTCTGAAGAGCAAAACCATGGAAATTGTCTAAGTCATTATCAGGAATTTTTTTGAATATTGAACTGTCTGAATGGACGGGATAGAATCATGGAATAGTTTGGGTTGGAAGGGACTTTAAAGATCATCGAGTTCCAACCCCCCTGCCATAGGCAGGGACACCTCCCACTAGATCAGGCTGCTTAGTGCCATGTCCAGCCTGGCCTTCAGCACCTCCAGAGTGGATGCATCCACAACCTCTCTGGGCAACCTTTTCCAGTGTCTAACCACCCTCACTGTAAAGAATTTCTTACTTATGTCAAGTCTGAATCTACGCCCTTCCAATTTACATCCATTATTTCTGGTCCTCCCATCAGATATCTTATTAAAAAGTCCTACACCTACCTTTCTGTAGGACACCCTCAGGTATTCATAAGTTACTATGAGGTCCCCCCTGAGCCTTCTCTTTTCCAGGCTGAACATCAACTCTTTCAGCCTGTCTTCATAGGGCAGTTGCTCCAGCCCTTTGACCATCTTCGTGGCCCTCCTCTGGACCCACTCCAACAGCTCAATGCCCTTCTTTTGTTGAGGGCTCCAGAACTGGACACA
>VZTY01002487.1:0-17349 GCA_013400935.1 Turnix velox | reverse complement strand
CACAGCACATCACAGGTACCCCCAGCAACCGACCCTGCCATGGGCCCCACCCAGCCCAGGGACAGCCTTTGAGGGCTGATGCCACTGGTGCAGAATCCAGATGCCCACACCAAGGTTCTTCAGGAGGTCAAAGACCTGCCATGCCATCTCACAGGACTGCTGCTCTTCAGAGCCTAAACACCGTCTCCCTGGCTAGGACTCTGTCCCTCCAACTTGCTCCTTCAGCAAGAGACTTTTCTCGCTCTTTCTTGGAGCTTCCTTTTGTATATATATCTATTTTGTATATAACTGTAAATAAATGTTGTGTTTGGACAAAAGCTGTGTCTCTGAGTAAGTGTGCCTCTGTTTTTTGGGGAAGGCAGGCAGAGGGTGCTGACTGCTCGGACTCCCCAGCCTTGGGGAGCATTTGCTGAAGAGCAAATATTGCTCATAACAAGGATAACTGGCCATCTCTGACCCCACACATGGGCTTGGGGGGGGCTTGCCACCTCCTCACCCACCAGCTGGAACCATGTGCCTGCCAGACATGCCCAAAGCATCAAGGATAATTACCTCCCTTTCCCTGTGGCTCCTCATCAAGACCAGGATGTGGCTGTGGTGGAGCACTGACATAGGGAAAATCAGCGTTTGTATGAGACCCCTTTGTCAGCTTTAAGGAGGTAAAGAGTTAAGTAAGGATCAAAACAGTTTTTAGGGACAAATCAAGCAAGCTGGTTTTACTCTCTGCAGAGTTAATCACAAATCACTTTAATTGTTCTCTCGCTTGATAACTTTCTCAGTGACTTGCTGCACAGTAGGCTGTAAGGTTATATTTGATCACCTCTCTTTCCATTAACCCCACTGTGTTAGTCTGTGATCTGCTTCCTCCCTCTTTCCTCTGAATGTTGACAATTAAATTGATTAAAACTGACTTCATCAATGGCTCCATTAAGGACCCTCTCTCTGCTCCTGCTAGCCACAATGGCTGTCACACTGTTGGGTCATGAGTGAGGACTCATCCACCCCCTACACCTTCCCCCTTCCTTCCCATTACACCACCAAGCAAGGCAGAAAAATTGTGCAGCAACACATGAGTGTGCAGGGAAGGGAGAGAGAGGAACAAAAATAACTCCGAGGAAGGTGTAAACTTCCAAAAAAAAAAAAAAAAAAAAAAAAAGAAGAAAAACCCCAAACCCCTGGCAATCTGCAACAAAACTATGCAAACATCTCAAGGCTATGTGCAGGAGACCCAAACACCAACAACCTCGATGGTGCAATCCATTACCATCTGATAGCATTAATTAATTAATTAGTATCAGGCATGTATTTGTTTGTCTTTCACCCCAGATAAGGAGGCTGTGGGGTGCTGCAAACATGGGACAGGAAGGTGTGCTGTGCTATATGATGCCTAGAAGTTATGTGTGCACAACTAAGAGCCATTCACAGTGTCCACATTCTGAATCCAAATCATTTAATGACACATTGCCATCAGAAAACATTTGTGCAACAGGAACTATGGGTCCAATGAAGGAATTAATATGAGAACTTTTTACACTGGAGAGCTCTGTAAAGTTTATTCCTGAGTGATCATAACTCTTCAGACTACCTTCTCTGAGAGTCTGAAAACATTTTGCTAGTTGGTAATTGTACATGTAAGTAGGCTGCAGTAGCTTGCTGATGCCTTTTCCTTTAGAAGCTGGTATGTTGTTTTAATCCACACTTTTCAGTCAAGTAAGTAATTGAAATGGGCTTGTGGCCTCGGGACATACCAGATCAAAACTGTCATACAATTTTGGGAAATCTGGAACCAGACCCCAGCCTCACAAGTCATCATGATATTAGTAAAGGATAAAAACCAGGCCACTAACTTAATTTGTAACAATGTTTGGACCTGAAATCTAACTTAGATATTCAACAGTGTTTGTTTTTCAAATAGGTGCTTCTCATCATTTCTGGAAATCAAGCCTGAAGTCAGCCATCAATTTCACACACAGACACAAATTTTCATACTTTTCAAAAATCTTAATTTCTACTTCATTATCAAAGCATCAGGGAAGAAGCACTTGCCAACCTCCTTGGAAACAGAACACTTCATAATAGCAACTTCATTGCATGTCAGTTATGTTTTTCGTAGAGATAGTTTGCTTTTCCTGGGATGTCAGTCTTTTGGAGAAAATACCTATATGGTTGGGAAATCATGAGGGCTTTCAAAGTCTGTGAAAACGTTTCCTTCCATCAGAAAGTAATGCACAGGAATTGCACACCTAACATCCTGTACTTTTTATATCACATCAAGTAGCTGTATCCATGATAGATTAGACTCCCTCTGAATTTTGACATCAAAAAATGTTCCTTCAATCCAAGTGCCACACCAAGCCCACGTAATGACTCTTGTCTGGTTCAGATTGAGGAACACAGTGTCGTCTGTCATATTTTTTTTGCCACTGTGCAGGTGACACAGACAGCAAGGGCACATTGTGCTGCATTTTTTACAGCAGGTGTAAATGGAATGAAACAAGTTAATTCAATGCTCTGTGTAAAACAGCTGATAGGCACATTTAGTCCAATGGTATTATAACACATGGATTTGTTCAAGAAGGTTTTTGTGGGTTTTTTTGACATACTGCATTTTCGGTTGATCTCTGGTGACAGCTTTTGTGATTGTGAAGACAAAAACATCAATTTTCAGTTTGTTACCATTCCAGACCAGTCAATGCTAAATGCCAGTATCAGCACAGTTACTGGAACAGTTATTCCTGGGAGAAGTATGAGTTATTTTCTAACTCACTGGACTCAGCATCACTTCACCACATGAACCAGAATCTCTTTGAAAAAATCCACCATGAAATAACCAAAGTATCCTTTATCTTTCTAGTTACCATTCATGAAAGATGAAAATGAAGCAACAAATTTATCTGCTAAAAGCTGTATCTCTTTCTTTCGCATTTAGAACTGTAATTTCCATCCTAGCTCAGCAGCCAGTTTTCATACCTCTACTCTGCAGAGGACTGTATTATTAGTTAGCATAATCTCGCTGCCATTAAAAGAATGGTGGTAGATGAAAAATCAAAAGCCAGAGGAACTTGTGGTATTAAGATCATTGACCTGAGGTGAAGAATGCCTGGAAAGGTAAGGTGAGGATGCAGAGCATTGCAGATATCTGAAAAGTTGACCATCAGCCATGCTTTTCTCATTCAATTTGGACCAAGTGATAGTTATGGTTGTTCTGCATTCTGGAGTACATTAACAGGCTGCATGTGGCAGCACACAGCTGAAACTACTGTATGACATCCTGGGCTTCCAGCTATAAAAATTTTCCAGGCAGCTTTTATGCCACCCCATGATTAAATGATTAAATGACAGAGATTTTAGCACAAGGTTAGCAGCCATGGCCTCACCTTGATCTCTGTCAGGAATACTGGTAGAAAAGTGTCTGAGAAAAAGTGTTTGAAAAGGTACCTTCATGTAACTGTTTTCTGGGAAAACAGTCTATTTTGGGCTGACTGGCAAACGTAAACATCAAGGAGTAAATATACCTCATAATGAATATCTAGCCAATGGTATTTTTCTACTCACAACATTTTTTTCAATGGATCTTACTTATTTTCTCTGGCCATCAGTATTAAAATGCAAGTCCAGAATAATTCCATGAGCGTCTAATGAGCTACACAGATTTAAAACTTCCATAGCAAAATTGGCATGGTACTGAACAACATAGCCCCTAACACAGTGAGATTGCAAGGCCTCCTCCAGCCTCCAGGAACATACACTTCATTTACACCTACAGTGATTTTTTATTTCCAGTCTACAGGGTGTAATGCCAGTCCTGGCTCACTACTTCATTACCTATCTCACAGCAAGGCCTGCAAAAACCAGTTGTGTTAACATAAAGCTATTCTTCACATGCCTGCTCAGCTGGCTGCAGGATATTTAACTCTGCTCTCACCAGCCCTGAGGGGCTTCCACCTTATGTTTCGTGTTGTGGTTTGTCCCTCTTTGTTTGAGTGGCTGCTGAAATGATCCCTGTCTACATTTTCTAGCCTACAGACAGTTTTGTGGGCAGCAGCTTTACATCAGTGAGGAGGAGGACAAGCTCACTTGTTACTTCTTTATTTTTCTCAGCTGTGACTGTAGAGGGAGAGGAGGAGACAGCAAAGGATTGCCTTCCCTTGTCATTTGTCATGTTAAGCTTTACTTGTCTTCAAGGGCTATGAACTAAGTGTTGCCTTATCTCTTTTTGCTTCACATGTGGCTGCTTTTACACGGCTCCAGTTGTGAGTGATTCCTTTGTAAGTACTCTGTGACGCACAAAAGTCAAAAGAGGAAAGAAAAAAGTCCCCACCCACTCTGAGACATTCTATTGAACTTTGTTTTCCAATTACCTAACAAATTGCTGACTAAGGACAGGATAGGGCGGTGGAAATATAAGACCTAAAATCACTGTACATTCCTCATCTGTAATGACCAGAAAAAGTGGGTGTTCGTTGGTGGTTTTAGCCAATTTGCAATTTATCTTGGTTTTAGCCCAAGAAGGCTTGAAACCAAGACAAACATTCTTTGATGTAATCTAATTGTGACTAAGATCGTTTGCATGAAGGTTTCACAGCTAGGATAGGAAGAGGAAAAAGACCTTGAAAGCATTCCAGTGGAAAAGTCATGTGCACCAGGATTTTGACTGCACCAATGGCGCCCAACAGCCCATTGTTTTAGTTGTGGCTTAAATTAATACCTGACAGCAAAGGAATTAAAACCCTGCTGAAGTCATGTATTCACTTATTCTTGTTTTTTACCAATCATGTTTGTACAATGATTGCCTCAGGTGAAGAGCAAATAGGAAAAAATGCCCTTCCCCAGTTTTTATTCCCACTCCCTTCCAAAAATACATTCAGTAATCTAACTTGAAAAATGTTCCCAAATACATTATCCAGACCAAGCTATTGTCACAAATTAATGAAACCTCACATTGTTGGCAAAGCTGGAAAGGGGTTCTAGAGGGGACTGCTGGAGAGGTCCTGAAGTTGCCCAATGCAGGCACAAACAGTTATTAATTTTTCTCGTTATACAGATCTGTGGGTCTCACTCTTCCAAGGTCGTCCCAAAAGCAGAATCAATGACCCTGACTGGACTTAGCAATGAGATGTGGCTTTTAAAGGTGATGGAATTTCCTCTTCATCATCCACCTCTCTGTGAGTATTTGGAGAGATCAGGCTGCAAGGCTGGTGATTAAAGGTCAAAGTAAGATAACTTCCAGCCTGGGCAACACTGAACGCACAGAAAAGGCATCTGTGAATCAATGTGGTTCATAACCTATTTATATTAGTGCCCATGCATGTGCTAGGAATGTCATATTTGGATTCTGATTCTCCTTCACCATCCAATCTATCATCTCTAAATAATACTGTGGAACCAAAGACGGTTTTTTGTGCATGTCATTGTAACAAATTTGCTGCTAATAACTCATTATGGTTTATTTCACAGTCTTTGAAACACCTATTTCTCCAAATTCCCACTAGGGACTTGGCTAAGATGGTACAATAAGTGATTCTGTGCTAGTTACTGTAGCTTTCAAATTGAATTGAAAGTTTACCAGCCCAGTCATAAAATCTGCTCCTCTGGCCTTCATACTTCATGATAGTAAAAACATCCAGTGATATTTTACCACCCTGCCAAAATACCCTCTCTCCCAGGCCTGTGCCTGAGGCATTATTTGCAAGATGGCATTAGTAATTTCCCTTGGAAAACATCCATGTGCATGACTGAAATAAAGATTTGAAAATTCAAAATATTAATAGCTCAAAATTCGTTCACACTATTTAGACATGAGGTGCTCTGTAATAAACAGGTGGTATTTGGTCTACAGGACAGAAGTACTTTTCAACTACTCTGCTAAATTTTGCATTTCCATCTACAGCAAGAAATTGAGTCTTGGATGGTATCTTTTTTTTTTTTAATTTCTTTTATGTCCCATGCAATGATCTGATTTTTTATTCCTTCAGAAATTCATTCTCTTCGTTGTCTTCATGGAAATCTAAAGATAGGCAAGTTACTTTCCTATATAGTAGATCATTAGTTAACCAGATGCCACTATGAGGAGGGTGTGTCAAAGGATATTGAGATCTCTACATCCTCAGTTCTTAATTCAGTGGAAAAGAAGGCCATTACAGGCACAATTATTAGTTCAGGACAATTTTTCTGGTGATCAGTAGATGGCTAATATATAGATGCTCAGTCTTCCAGGTCCACCAACGTGAAGTCTGAGAGGGAATATCTTAATAGCTCTGAACATTACAACCCAAAAGACATGCAACATGAATTGCATCCAAGTGATTTTCTAGGTGTTACTGTTCTTGTAACATTCTCCAGAAATTCTGGAAAGCTGCTAGCTTTTGAAATAATGCCTTCATAGATTAATGCTGCTGATTAATAAGAGCTGTCATTTATGGTGAAAATCACACAACTGCTGAGTCTAAAGGCTTATTTGGAGCTGAAAGCTTTCTATACAGAAAGTTGTTGTTGGGAAACAAGGGACTGGTGTGTTACTGTAAAGGATAGGTTGTAAAAGGGATGCTTAAAAGGGGCCCAATATGGTTTGGACTGCAGCCAAGGTCTTGCATAACAGGATGCCTCATAAAAGAAAGGCTTAGAGGGGTATGGTTAAAAGACAGGCATTTCTTTTAAGCAAAGATGTGCCAACGGGAAGATCATTGACAAATCTTTGTTTGCTATTACATGTGTATATAATTTTAAAATGTTGGTGTTTGCAGCCTTTCCCAGATGATGCTGACTGATTTAGAGATTCATAATTTAAAGCAAATGAAAAATATAGTAGACACACTATACACAGTTTAGCCAGGGGTATTTTCCTGTGGGCAAACTGGTTAGATTTTAATGTTCTTCAAAGAGCAGAAATAGGAATGCACCCCTAACCTTGTGATCAGGAGCTCAGCCTTCAAAGCTAGACATGATTGCAGATCTGGGGCATCTGTCTCACAAAAGCACACGACAGGATGATATCCAGCCCTGGGCAGTCAGATAAGAGTTCAGAGGTAGCCATTTCTATATAACAGGCAAGCCAGGAAACTGCTAGGTTGTTAGCAGAGATTTCATTGAAAGCTAGAGAAAAATATCTTTACAATGACAACTGAGACAAACTTTTAACTCCAGCTGCCTGCTAACTATTTTCGTTTTCCTGCTTTAAGTTTTGAATACATCAGTGTTATTTTAAAGCAAGCTGTATAAAAACACCATTTCTGGCTCATTTCCATTTCTAGAGACAATACTTTATGTTATTCTTCAGAAACCACCCAACACAAACATGACAGGTTAATTACTAGTCCTCATGTCATGTCCCAAGAACTGAAAGAATATTGGCTCAATGGAAATGCTAACACAATCTCTATATGTTTCCTTCCCATCACCATTATAAGAATTTATTTTGAACTTGTTGTTTGCTTTAGTGTCCTAATAAACACTGCATCTGAGTGGAAAAATGTTTACACCTGCTAAAACTGGTTCTCAAAGACAGGTTTGGTCACCAGGCTCTCCTCTGGTCTCTGCTGCTGGAGGAGAGCAGCTACAGCTCTTCACAGCAATTCATACACACAGGAGGGAGAGCCTTGTTACTAGTTTTTGCTAGTTGTAAAATACTGGTTAAGAAAAGGCAATCAGTCCCTGTCCTTTGTAGATATTCCCATTCCCTGAGTTTTAGAAGTGGTCCAAAAGGGTGGGGCTACCTGGGTTTCATTCAGATCACAAATAAAACCTCTGCAGCTGTTGCTATTAAAAAGACAATGGCTTAAAAGAAGAAATAAAATATGCAGTGTAACACATCCAGCGCACTTTTTCCAAAAGGAAACATAGATATTGCATAAACAAAACCAGGACATAATACAACAAGTGCCCAAACTCTCTTGGTACCCAAGACATTAGACAAAATTCTGTGGTTAAGGTCTTCACTGATGGAGAATAAATACAGACATGAATGTATATAGACCAGACATTATTTATGCACTCTATCAAAGGAAAAATAATTTTAATTTGCCACAGACAAAGTAGTTAAAGAGACATAAAAGCTTCATATCCCACCTTCAGCCTCAGTCTGAAATACCTAATGATGTGCATCTTTCAAGGCAGAAGCTTTTGGTGGGCAAAATAGGCAATGGCATTGCCATTTTCCATCACTTTTCCTGCTTAATATGGATGATGGGACAAATTACTTTCTAAGTGTCTGGAGCCTGACTATTTCCTCATTCACCAGCTAGTCAGAGCTCAGGGGAAGCCTCAGTGAAGTTGCTGGGGAAGAACATGAATTCCTGAGAACAGCAACATCAGCTGTGGTAGTCCTCTGCTCCCTCCAAACTACTGAGCATGATTTGGCATATCACAGAATCACAGAATGANACTCTCCTAGTAAAGAACTTCCCCCTAATATCCAACCTAAATCTTCCCTCCTTCAACTTGGATCCATTTCCCCTAGTCCTGCTATTGTCAGCCCTTTCAAAGAGTTTACTCCCTTCCTGGGTGTAGGTTCCCTTCAGGTATTGAAAGGCTGCAATGAGGTCACCCCGCAGCCTTCTCTTCTCCAGGCTGAACAAGCCCAGCTCCCTCAGCCTGTCCTCATAGGGGAGGTGCTCCAGCCCCCTGATCATCTTCGTGGCCCTCCTCTGGACCCTTTCCAAAATCTCTATGTCTTTTTTGTACTGAGGGCTCCACACCTGGACACAGTACTCCAGATGGGGCCTCACAAGAGCCGAGTAGAGTGGGACAATCACCTCCCTATCCCTGCTGACCACCCCTCGCCTGATGGAGCCCAGGATCCCATTTGCTACCTCTTAGAGAAGCAAGTTAAAAACTAATAAATGCTGAGTTTACTTTAGCTATCAGAGGAGAGCTGTGAGCCTGAAAATAAGAAATCATCATATTACACATTCAAGGTTCATACTCAGCATAGTTCTTCTGCCTGTGGGTGTAACATGGAGCTAGGACAAGGTCCTCCTGAATAATTCCTCTGTCAGCTGTAGTGCTGTAAACATACACCCAAATTAGATGTCCTTTCAGTATCCTGATCCACATTTAAGCTGTCAAGAATGAGACAACTGGGTTGTCATGACCAAAGACAGATCCTCAGCTCCCCTAACATAACTGCAATTTTGCAGTAGCTCGCTTGTTTTTGCATATTTTCAGAGGAAATTTAAAGGTAAAGCCACAGTTTTAGACTGAGGAAAGAATTTTGCTGAGATGTTGCAAAGAGAGAGGAACAAATACAGCATATTATAGCCCTCTGGTGACCATTTAACATTGTCATTCTGATTCTGGAAACAGAAAACATTCCTCTGAGCTCTGGAAACCATGGCAGCCCTTTGATAGATTAAATCAATACTTAGCAAGTAATAAAAAAAATCTTCTCTATACACTGAGTATCCAAGAATAAACTGAATACAGTATTTTAAGTGTTCTCCCATTCAATAGCAGGGGAACTATGGAAATGTTCATATCTGAGTAATTGCACTGCAGAATGCAAAACATACTTCTTCCATTTAATGCTCTTACAAAATGGTGTGCTCCCATACTATACAGCCTGTAGAGTGATTGTTCTTTACTGAACGACCAACTCTGTGATAAACTGCTTAATGAAATAACTTTGTTTGATAGACAGAAGAGGTTTTTTTGGCCACTGCAGGGGGAAGGAGAAAGCACACTAGCAGCATAGTCAGATCTGCTAAAAAGACTGGAAGCCAGATAGCCTCCAATAAGCTTTTTCAGACCTAGCTATGAGTCCTCTTCAGTTAGACAACTGATCTAAACAGGGCCTGTTTCCACATACTGTAATTACATGCCTAGTGTAAAATAATTGTACGCTGCAATTAACTCACCTTTAATACAATGGGGCCTGAAGCTAATATGACTGATGTCTCATTTCACTGAAATTAGTAGGATAGAGGTCCAGATTAATAAAAGACAAAACAAGAAACAAGAAAACAAGAAGTAAAAATTATACTTGTAATGAAAAAAAAGACAAGAAGGAGACTCATCCTGGAGTTTTATGTTAGTGAAACCAGCGATTAAAATGTTATCACACCAAATACATGCCTAAGTTTTGATGTAGGTATGCTGTTGTTTACTACCAGTTTCATCCCATCAGAGACATTTAAAATAAAATAAAATCAAAACTTGCCCTAACACAAAATGAAATTCTGGCATCACTGTATTCTTCTTTGCTTTTTATGTATGTATTTGTGTATAGTTTGGAAAGTAACCATAGCATACTCTAGCAGGAGTCAGACAGGTCAGTCTCTGTGAATTCAAGATAAAGCTGTGTGCCTTGAAAAAAAAAACAGGTCTGGAGACCAGGCTTGAGATAAACAGCCTTACGAAAGATAACAGATTTGCCTGACATTGTGGTGTCCAGTAAATCATAATAAAACTTCAGAATACTGGAAAAAGGCCAGGAATTGGTGACTTCCATTATTGTTGTATCAACATATTTTGGAAAGGTAAGACTAAGATCACCACTTACTTTAATTAATATTATCTAATTCTTAACTCATTGATGCCCAAAATTTTCCACCCTCAGAGAAAGAAGGGAAAATATTCAGGAGGACAAAGTGCACCTGCTTAGGTTGCATTTCAGTCTCAATCTTCTTTGTAATTTTCCTGCAATCACGTGATTCCTGTAGAAGATTTTTGCCTTGTTAAAGATGAATATAAACAATGCTAAAAAGAAAATAAAAAGGTAACTATTTTCATAGCTGTATTTCAGAGCCTTTTATGTTATAGAGCTGTGTTTCCCTAAATGCTGTTTCCAAAGTGCATGGGGAACGTGTGCAAAATCTGTGATGGTTCATATGAAGTATGGAGATTGTGCACAGGAGTGAAGTACATGGAATGTATTTCTGGGACAGAGGCAGACAAAGCCTGCCTGAGGCTTTTACTTTGCTTGCTTGGTTTCTCTGCAGATATTGAGCAGCCTGGAGAGTGAGCAGCTGTGAGTATTTGCTGCCTTATGCCAGGTGACATGGAAAGCAGGGACTTGGACAGAGCTGATGCCAATGTCAGAGGAAGGCCTCTGACTGGTATCTTTTGTTGTCAAGCCACCCTCAATTCAACCACCTTCAAGAAGTAACCACATCAAGCAGGAACCAAGGCACCTTGCTGGGGTGTGTGGATATCCTGATATGTGGACATTACTTTGAAGGATTCACACTGTTCACTGCCTGGTCTAGTGGGAGGTGTCCCTGCCTATGGCAGGTGGGTTGGAACTCGATGATCATTAAGGTCCCTTCCAACCAAAACTATTCTATGATTCACGTAACACTGCCTATGATGCTAGTGTGGTGGCACCTCCCTGGTGGAACTGCTGCATCTCTGATCAAGTTACACTCCATAGTTAAATACACCTTTCTCATGGCAAACATCTGAGAAAAAAACTCTTGTCTTGAATCCATTGCATAATGAGAAAAGGAAGAGTGACTAATTCTGGAGTTCTGGTATTAGTGTATATCTAAACTCCTAAACAGCAGATTGTAAATAGGTCTAGTAGGTTTGTATCTAAACTCCTGATGAGCAAATTGTAAATATTTGCTTAGAGTTTCTTGCTTTGCAGAGGTAAACAAAACTCTCTGCAAATCACTTATTTTTTAACCATAATTTTGTTCTGATATCTTGTTTTAAAACAGTTTCATTTAAGATATACTAGACAGGCTTAGAGGATGCTGCTTTGTTAGTTCACAGGGTCAAACTCAGAGCTGAGATGTGAGTTAACTTGCTGAAGCTTAGATCTCGATGGAGTTAACATCTGCTCTCTTTGTGCAGAGGGAGGCTGCTCCTTCAGGACCTCTGGCTGTACTTAACCCGGTATGCATCCTCACTGAAGAAGTATGGACCAGTACAGGCACAGACCCAGTAAGGGCTCATTCCTCTTAAGAATATGCTGGTTCTACTCATTGCATCACCAAACTCACGTCAAATTGAGCTTTTTATAATGTTCCCATTTGATTCCTATTTTTTTAAGGAATTCTCCCTGTCCTTCTGTTTCTGAGTGGAAGATAAAGTACCAAAATGTTAGGGCAAAAAGTTATTTGTTATTCTCACAAAATTTCAAACCTAAGAGCAATACTCTCTAAATATTACTGGTAAACATTCATGACTTGCACAATTAGAGAAGCTTGTATTTTATTCTAATTCAATTTTATGAATGTGTTTTTGTCACCTTAATCCTTCAGAAGGGAAAAAGGAGGTGCTGCTTGTTTGATTTAATGATCTTAGCGGTCTTTTCCAGCCTTAATGATTCTATGATTCTAGGTATTTCTCCTGACAAAACTCTGAAGTGATGTCAATTGGTTTTTCAGTGGGCAGTGACTCAGTTCTTGGTTTCCTTCTTTAGAAACTTGGCCTTTTTTGAGCAGAAATCTCATGCCACAGTTACAGCAAACTGACTTGGATATCTGTGACCTATGTGACAGGCCCAGATTTTACACTAAAATTACTTGCCTTGCACAAAATTACATGAACCAAATGTGGGTATCAACACTGTCCAGCTTAAGAGTTTACATGGCCTAGAACCTGAACACAATACTTCAGAATCACTTCTGTACTCGTGTTGAAAATCCTGCACGAGCCTCATAATGTCATCATCCTGCAGGAGTAAATGAAAACAGGAAACTGTAGTACTGAAAGGGAGCAGATAATACAACTGCGATCAAAGAGTGTATCATAGCCTGAGTTGGAGAAGTTTGGCACAAAAGCCAGAAAGTGTTATTGTTCTCATTATCTCAATAAAAAGGCAAAAGCAAACTCTCTGGTACTTAGAACCAGACTTCCCTTAGGAGTTAATTGGTAGAGTTGATGACTCAAAGGGAGCTAAATTGATTTACACAGCTGAGCAGTTGGTCCATTATACCAAATTAGGATTACACTCTTGATTTAAGTGGGCAAAAGGGTGTGCCTGAGAAAAGCAGTCTCCTCAAGACTGCAGCAGGATGTGTGGGCTGAAATGCTCTGACCACCTCAGTCATTGTGATCAGACCAACAGTTTTCAGGTGGTGTGGAGCATCCTGTGGCAATGGGGTTGTACACTAACACCTCATGGAGGTAAACACTCATAATAGGCTTAACAATAGTGTTCCTGAAGGAGTGTTGGGTTAGTGGTGACTAAGCCACATGCTGTTATTTGCATTGCTAATGGCAAACAAAATGGATGTTTTAATAATCCGTCTGAACTAAAAGGAAGCCCTGTGTATGCAGCAATGTTCCTTGAACAAGTTCTCATTGAAATGAACTACTTGCTTTCTCTTAAATGAGAAACTGTGTCTTTATCCAGGAGGATAAAGGGGAAAGTGATCTATTGTAATTCTGCTTTCTGACTTTGGTTGTAAACATAAATGAATCAAGAAAGTCCATCTTTCAGGGATTTCACTTACAGTGATTTAGCAAACTCACTCTTCACTACAAAATGTGTTTTTCAAGAGCCAAGGCTGCACCACACTTAAAGGACCAAATAATTTACAAATGAGGTATTACTCTCAATAAGTAGTTATTTACAAATGGTTGCATGTCTTCTCTCTAACTCTATTTCCATGAGCCGAAGGAAAATCTCTCTGAGATTTCCTGTAGACTTTCCTCCTTTCTTGACTTGGCAGTGAAAGACAGAGGGGAAAAAGGCCCACAGGATATTGTGTCTCAGTCAGGTGGCCTGCAATATGAGATCAGATACTGCCATCATTTTCCTTTGCATTCCAAACACCTCTAGCCTTCCCAGCTGCTATCAAGAATCCATTGTAAGAAAAGAAATATTGAGCTACACAAGATAAAGCTGCTCTTGAGTATCTACACTTAGAGATTTTAGGGATTTTTAAAGCACAATGCAAAAAGTTTTTTTTAATTCTACAAGTACTCCCTATTTCTGAGGGTGTGTGTCCTTGAGCAAATGAGTGTGTTTGTGTGTATATTCACCTACATAAATCCCATACTTCTCTATATACTACAATTGCAGATATCCACATGCCAAAACTATTGATACCGTCTGGTCCCATGGGGCAATATGGCATTACACAGATTTCGACCCCAATAAATTCTACCCCAGTAATTTCTGCCCCAATACAAGTAAGAACAGCTCTTTTTTTTTGACATGTCACTTGTAGATGAAAGTAAAACCGGAAAAGATAGACTTCCCAGACAGACATTCAATGTCTGTCATACAGGCATTTCTGATGTAGTTTTATAGATGGAAACTAAAATGTGTAACCTGATGCAAATCCAAGTTTTAGGAATAGATCTTTCAGATTTTTCCAGGTCTTCACAACTGAAGGACTGACTACATATCAGTGTTTATTACACACCAAAAGATTAATAGCAGAGATGATATGGATAAGGAGCTTACACTGGGAGGCAGTGAGAGCACTTTTGAAAAAGTATCTTCCAAACATTGCATTAAATATTTGATAGTTCAGCAAACACTAAACACAAAATAAGTTAGCAATATGGAGGCTGTCTATTGTCTTCTACAACCTTGAATTCTCTTTGACCTTTTCCACCTTCTTTCTCCAAGTCTGTACTTCATGCAGGTGACTTAAAATGAAAGTGTGCCTGTGAAGTGCTGGGAGTGGTTTGGAATAAAATCCTTTAATGTGATGAAAGATTAGGGAAAAAATAGAGTTATTTAAGTTATAAAATCAGCTGATGCTATATCCTTCTTTTGGCAAAAAAACCCCAAACAACAGCCACAGATGTACAATAAGGAGACTAACTGCAGCTCTGGCTTTTTTATGTTTATTATACTAAGTGATATGTAAGAATTGGATGGGATTTACAACATCAATATGAGAGAGGTTAAAGTGTTGTCAGGTGGTCTTTGCCATGATCGTTCAGAAATGAGACACAGATACAGCCTGAATTCTCCCATAGGTCATGCAGCCTTCAGCGTGCCACGTTTTCGATGGCATACCATGCAAGATCTGATTGCCTTCGGAGGAGAAGCCTGAAAAGTCCAGACATATCAGAGCCAAGAGGAGAGCTTTAATTCAATCAAGGGACATGCACATTAGTCTCTACTGAGGTTAAAAGATGTGGCTGCTTAACAACAGGCATCTTAACCACAAATGGAAGGGCAGCAGAAGTCAGATGGACCTCACTGGCTACCTCCATTAAAACAGTACCATTAAATGCACTAGAAGGCAAACATAAAGCAACAAAAGGGGAGAAAACAGCTTCTGTTAGATGAAGTTTAGTCAGTACGGTTATGCAAAGGATACAAGGTATGTCCAAGTGCTAGGTATCACTGCCAGCTGATTATATGAACAACTGTGATATGGCTTGTTGAGCAGGAAGGTGAAGATCACAAGAATGACCACAATGGGTAGGGCCAGAAGTCTATTTTCTCAGCCTCTACTAATCTACATCTTAGAGATTTACAGAAGCAGAGAACTGTTTTTCAAGCTCCAAGATGTGAGTGTATTCCTACAAGAGGGGATTTCTCAAAAATTTCTTACAGACTTAGAAGAAATTTGGCCAGTCTTAACCTGGCTGATCACACTGAAGTCCCTTCTGCCTCCATAGCTCCAAAGGGGAGCTAGAAGGTCTGCACCAACTCTCTAACTTTTCTTTTCCTTTCCAAGAAGTGTGAGGGTCCATTTAGTAGGGTAAGTTAATGCAAACACACCAGTTGTTTTTGTTGATATAAGCCATTGTGGCACAGGTTTTGGTATGAAAGTGAATGGTATGAAAGCATTCTCATACCAGGTATTCCAGTTGGTGCTCAGGCAATGCTGGACTGGAGAATCAATTAGTCATTGAATCTGTCCTGAATTACAATTATATTCAATGACTAATTGTGTGTGCTTTGGTCATCCTTCCTCTCCATTAATGTGTTCCTGCTAATTAAGGATCCTGAGATTTCTTTCAGCCTATTATAAGGATGCAGGTGGGAAAGAAAGCATGTGTGCAGAAGTGAAGGGAGAGGGAGTTAGGGGAGTTTGTAGCACAGCCAATTTTTGCCATTTGTTTAATCTGTTACTAAGGGTCATCTGTCAAACTATGACTGTTGTTCCTGCCCCTCCTCCTCTTGTTCACAGTAATGAACAGCCTGGGAAAAATTATCCCCTTTCCAAAGGATCAGCAAAGAAAAAGAGCTGATGATAATGGTCCTGAGAAGTGAGGGAGTTGTTCATGGATCACTTCCCAGGACACAAAGGCTGCCTCAACACTCTGCACCCAGGAAATGAGGTTAACCAACACCTGCTCACAAGGACAGTGGAAAGATCCTCCTCATTAATATGGTGAGCCTGGAGTCATTGCTACTTATTTCCTGAGGCAAGTGGCTAGGCATAAATACCCAAGCAATGTCATGGGTGACTGTCCGAAGACAGTCTGAAATTGGTGAGAGAGATTATCCTCCAAGGAATGAGCACTTGGACCTTGTACAGTTCAATACAAAACTAGATTGTCAGTCAGCCCAGAGATAGAGACAAGGCAAACAAAGTGACAACATCACATAAAAGTTGCAGAAAACATTCTCAACGTAGAAACTTCAAGTGCTGGGGAATGTCCTCCCCTGTAGAGAGACAAGAACCCAGCTGGTGAGTGATGTGAGCCCACTGGTGGGTGATGTTAAACTGAATGAACCTTCCAGCTAGAGGTTTGATGGTAGAGTAAATGGTGACACATGAGATATTTAAGGCTTAGTAGTCTATTAGCTTTGTGAAAGTTTTGGAAAAAGATCGAAAAAAGTTTTGTAAATTCAGTTAAATCATTGCAATTTAGTTATTTTATCAGCACAAGAAAACAGGTCCATCATTCTGGAAATAATGAAGTGTGATTGCCTGCAGCTGAAATGGATGTGTCACATTAAATCCCAAAAGTCAAACTCCACTTGTTAGACAATCTTTCATTTTTACTTGGCATAATTTCACTTGACACAACATATATAATGAAGAAGTCCATGTGTCTAAGGAGATTTTACAGTGACAGGACAAAAATGAACTTGGGGAATTCAGCAATGTGGCATTTATAAAAGGATCTACTCTTCAAAAATAAAAAGTTACATCTTTGTGTCAGTATACAAGTCAAAGTGTCAGAGGACCCCTGCACTTCTACATACTCCTGAAAGGACTGCAATCCTTGCAAGAAGATTAGTTATTTAGCTGCAGGAATGACCATCTCTTTCTTGGTCTCGCTGTCTGACTTCATGATAACTAAGTGTGCTTAGGAGATCTTGCTTTTTTCTATATATTAAATGTGGACTATTTTTCCTTAAATATCTTCTAAATCTAGAAAATAAGGGAATATTAACTGATAGAAACAGAAAAGATTACTTTCTCAGCGCCTTGCTTCAAACCTCCAGAATGACAAAGGGGACCTACTCCAGAGGACTCAACA
>VZTY01002472.1:0-18262 GCA_013400935.1 Turnix velox | reverse complement strand
GCCTCCACCACCTCCCTGGGCAATATATTCCAGTGTCTCACCACTCTCATGGGGAATGTCTTCCTAATGTCTCATCTAACCCTGCTCTGCTCTAGTTTCAAACCATTGTCCCTTGTCCTGTCACTCCATGCCCTGGCAAACAGCCCCTCCCCAGCTTTCCTGTAGCCTCTTCAGGCACTGCGAGACCATTATGCATTCTCCATGGTACCTTCTCCAGGCTGAACAGCCCCAACTCTCTCAGCCTGCCCTCATACCAGAGGAGCTCCAGCTCCCTCATCATCCTCATGGCTCTTCACTAGCACGGATCAAAGTCTGCAAAATTCCCTTAAACCCTCAGGTGCTGAGGCAGGTGGTTCTGCACCCAAACATCTTCCTCAGCTTCAATGAGAATGAAGGGGGCCAGGAAGCATGAACAAGTAAAAGAAAGACAAAGCTTCCCTTCACCCTTGTTAGATATTCCTCTGCAAACAAATGCTTGCCAGCAATTCTTTAAGATGAGGAAATGCCCTGAGCATGATGATTTGTGACACTAGGGTCACCCTGCAGGTCCCTGTGGCCTTGCACTCTCCCTTCTTGTGCAATGTGCTCTGCAAATGAAAACTAACCATCAGCTCTTACATTAAGGAATTTACACTAAAGGAAAAAGAGAGAAAAAAGAAAAACTGAGGGGCCAAGTGGTCATATCAGGGTTATTCACACCTCCATGGCAGAGTGAGAAATAAACTCAGGCTGGGGAATCACAACCCACTGCCCACTGGATTGTGGAGTATACAGCTCAATTCCAGCAGTCTGTCTTTGCAGAGGGACTTTTTTTCTGAAAAAAAAAAAAATTAAATCTCTGCAGTGTTTTTAGTATATAACTCCTCATGAAATACTTCAAACACCAAATCTGTGAGCAGTGACTTCCAGGCTTTGCCATGTGAAAGCCTATCCCAGCATCTCTGGTGTGGATGAAGCAACTGGTGATAATGAAGGACCACTAGGGGAAGCTGAGCCCTTCCTAAAAAGATGTCAGATGGCAGTGGTGTGGCTGTCTGAGCTATCCAGCCAGCACACCATATTGTGGCTGGCAGAGGTGTGAGTGGGCTTCCTCACACCTTCAGACATGCCCACCAACAGCACAAGCAATCCCCATGCTGCAGATGTTTGTCAGCCAAGATTTCCCACTCAGTGCTGTTGTTTTTAATGAGGGACACACTCCCCAGCTCCAGGGGATGTGGGGGAGATGCTCCCTCTCAGAGGAGGTGAATCTCTAGCTCCAGAAAACCTCCCTGGAGTATCTTTTTGGCTTGCCTACAAAGGCTTCCAAGCTGGGCTGCAGAGGACACCAGCAGCACTCCCCCACTTTTTGCCAGCTGTACTGGGAAATCTTGTTCCCAAACATTCATGGGAAAAGAGAAAATAGAGGCACGGCCCTAGCTTTAACTGGAATAAAAGTGAGGACCACCCCCTCCTTTTCCCCTCCCTACAACCCCAATCTCCCATGGCAGACTCCTTGAGCCCAGCTTTATGGGTGAGAAGGATCAAAGGGCTCCAAATGCTCCCATATGGTAAATGGCCCTATATGTTGTGTATAATTACACACAAGCATCCTCACATCCATGTTCAGTCTCTATGGACGATTGCTGGGTGACAGCCAAAGCAGTTCTTTCCCAAAGCAAGAACAACTCCAGACATCACAGTGGTGGCATCATGTGTGCTCACACGCATGTCCTGGTAGCCAGGACACAGGAAGGACATGCTACAAGGTCCCCTCATCCTGTCCCATGGGACAAAGCAATGCCAGCAGGCAGAGGAGATCTTTTGGACACCAGCTGGGAGAAGAATTTTTCAGCCACAGGGTGGCATCCGATGGATGCTTTGATGGAAAGTCACTGCTCCTCAGGTGAATTCCAAGCTGGCCTTTTTTAAAATTAATTTCATTTTGCTAATAAGACTCCCCAAAGGGGATGTTGCTTTCTATTAAGACTAGGCAGAAACAGGAAGGAAAACCAGCCCTGCAGTCACTTATTTTAGGCTGTTAAGATTGGTTTTTTAAAGCAGACAACTGTGCAGGGGATGCACAGACAGATGTGGCAGCCCTCAGGGCAGGGCTCTCGCTCCTATTGGGTGCGAGAAAGTGAGGCAGAGATGGATGAAAGAGGTGTGAAGGATGTTAGGAGTGAAACACATGATTTATTTTCCTTATGTTCAAAGCGCAGAATTTGAAATAGTAGGAGATCCAGAGGGAAGCACCCTTCATTAGCACAAATAGTGTTGGACTGAGCTGGAAGGGGTAGGCAATGCCACATAGAATAGTTCAGGTTGGAAGGGACCTTAAAGATCATTGAGTTCCAACCCCCTGCCATAGGCAGGGACACTTCCCACTAGATCTGGTTGCTCAGTGCATTGTCCAGCCTGACAACACTTCCAGAGAGGGAGCATCTTCACCCTCTCTGGGCAACCTGTTCCAGTGTTTCACCACCCTCACTGTAAAGAATTTCTTTTTTCTGTCGAGCCTGAATC
Organism: Turnix velox; assembly: GCA_013400935.1. Taxonomy (NCBI): domain Eukaryota; kingdom Metazoa; phylum Chordata; class Aves; order Charadriiformes; family Turnicidae; genus Turnix; species Turnix velox. The sequence continues at coordinate 15,757 of VZTY01002472.1, read as the reverse complement.
TTCCCCCATCCCATTTTAAACTTCATGGTGAAGCCTGGAGCTGTGTGATAATGAAGGGTCCTTGTTCAGCCTGGCCACTCACCTCCTCTGGATTGCTCCCTGCTGCTCCCCAGGTCGGTTTCTACCAATCATAAGGAAAGAAGCTTATTTTAGCAGAGCCATCTTTCCTGGGTAGGTGCATCCTGTGGCAGGAGGACATTGCCTGCTGTTGTTGCAAATCACAACTGCCAAGCTGTTAGCCTTGATCACCCTTCTGGGCAGTAAATGGGGAAGTTCCATCACAAAAGGTGTGAATTCTGAGCTCAGTCTGACTTTATTTCAGGCAGGGCTTTGTGGCAGAAGTCAGAGCTGGTTGGGTTTTCTCTTTAACATGCACCATTGCAAAGTGGCACTGGGCAATCCTAGGATAAACTGGTTTCTGAGATGAAGCTCAGGTGTTGTTCACATGAACACCCAGGCTGATATGACAACCTCCTTTCTGTAAACACAACCACTGTGAAATTTGGGTGTTGTTTGATCTTTCTTTTGCTGAAGAAATTCCTCCCTCCTACCCCTTCCAGCTACCATTACCTCAGGTCACCTCCTGTAGCAGCTGGTATCGAGTCTAGTTGGGGATGTTTCTTTTACAAAATGTTTTCAAAGGGAAAACACACTGGGAAAGGAGATCCTGTGTTTTTTGGTGGGCTGCCTGACTGAGAAGAAAAAGCAATCAGTCTTTCCATAAGGAAATTTCTTCTGGCTTGTCCAAGGCAGACCCTAGGGTCATGAGCACCTCAAGGACTGGGTTGCTCATCCATTTCTATGAAGGGTTTTCTATGGATTGCCTTGATTTTTAAAGAATTTCTCAGGAAGGGTCACTTTCCATCTTTGCTCCTTATTTTCCCCTATTGTCTGTTAGCTGGCCACTGGGGTGTGGAGTGACAATGCTGAATGGCAATGTTGATACCTGGTTTGGGTCCAAGCAGTGTTTTTTTTCCAGTAATTACTTTGAGAAGAAAAAAAGCCTGCGTTGCTGTGTTTTTTCAGGGACTGGTGGTTTAGGTTACTTGCTGAGTTAGACAGGTTACCTGTTTGGGGCTTTTTTCCCCCTTGATTCTAGACTTGTGATAGCCTGGGAAAAAAACCTGTCTTTATAGAGGAATCCTTTAAAAGCAAGCAGGGTCGCCCCCAACTTTCTCTGCTCAGTAGCCCAAGGGCAGACTTAATTAAAAGTTCCTTCAAAATATACTCCCCACTGCTCCAAGCTGCTGTGTTTCAAAAACTCTGGTGCTGTGCCAAAGTGGGAGTAGGCAAACATTGAAGTGACAGGTACAAAGGGGATTGTTATACTTCTCACACTCCCTCCTGCCCTGATCCCCCTCTGCTGAAGCCCCACAATCTAAACAGAGTGGAAAATAAAGAATAACAGCCTCTCTTCTCCCTCAACAAACTGATTACAGCAAACCATTTGCCTTTTGCAAGCACAGGTTCCCACTCCCCTGTTGAGATTCAGGGTTGAAGTTTGGGGAATGTTTTCCTGGAAGCAGCAGCAGCTTGGCCATGCCATGTCTCCATGGAACATGCTGCCACACTGCCTGAGCAAGGACCATCAGTTCAGAGCACCTTAATATCTACCAGATCCTCATTAGTGGTTGAGATAATCCAAGCTGCCTTGTTACTGGGATACTCAGAATTTTCCAAGCTCAAGAAAACATAAGCCATTCTGCATCCCATAAACCACCAACTGCATCCTCAGCAGCAGCCAGCAATGAGGGACAATTATTGGGTTGAGAAACAATTTGAGAGAGAAAGGTGGAATCATCACTTTCCCAGCTTGTGAGGGAAAGCTAATGACAGCCATTGCTAGGCAGTATGAAGAGATAAACATCCTGCCCCAAAGACTGAGGAGAGGGGGGGAAGGAGCATGAGTTGGAGCACATTAAGTTAATCTAACAGCTTGGCATGGACCAGCTTCCCATTTTCACAGTAAGTGGGAGCCTTGTTCTGCCAATGTGTTGAGGATTTTATTTCTAGAGATTTATAGCCACAGGTTCTGGAGTGCTCTGTAATTACATGAGTTTACACTTGCAGGGACAAAGGCTGAGTAAATATTTTATTAGGCAATTTTTTATCTTATTGAAACTGAATACACATGTGATAATTTGCCTGGTGAATGGGGAGAGGATGGTGAAATAAATAAGGTGGTTTGAACAGAGCCCTGTTTGTCAGCTGCATGCAGAATCAGCACCACATTCTGCACTTCTACTAGGGCAGGAAAAGCAAGTGACACCCACAGCCACCCCAGTGGCCAAGTGGAGCCATATTGGGAGTGAAATGTGGTCACTCCATTGGACATAAAAGAAGTGAAAAGCCTCCTGGCATAGAGATACTGTTCTGGGATTGATGAACTTGTTATGGAGTGTCTCCACCAGCATTTCTCTCCTGATCTTTGTCTCCCTAAGATACAAATACTTCATTCCACCATTTGGTCATTTGCAGATTTTGGAGAAAAAAGGTGAAAAACTGGTAATGGGAGCAGAAAAAGGTGTAGGAGAGCTTTTCCACACAGACAGAAGCATGCACATACTGATGGCCCCTCTGAGACTTGCTGGGTGCCTGCTACCCACACCAACACAGGATCATAGAATCATAGAGTTGGAAGGGACCTTCAAAGGCTATCTAGCCAAACCTGCAGTGAGCAGGGACATCCTGCACTAGACCAGGATGCTGAGAGACTCATCAAACTTGGCCTTGAACAGGCTGAAAGAACCATGATCCTTCATCTATGGCCTCTGGTCTTCAGCTGACTTATGATCTTAACTCCATATATTTTGCTCTAATTATTCCTTGTTAGTAGCAGTATGGGGTCTACAGGATCACTTAAAGATCTCAGAGCAGTGAGGGTCCCTGGGGGGTGCTAGCAGTGCTGATTTGCAGCTCTCCGTCACACAGGATGAAGTTCTCATGCAATGTAGTCCCAGTGCAGCCAAATATCATTTGCTTTTGCTCCTTATTGACATAGGCAGGATGTTGCCCACATGGGAAAATGCCTGTTGATTTTAAGGTGATTTATAATAAAGAGTGAATTTCCAGGCACCAAACTGCTGTCTGTGGCAGTTGTACATGAAACAACTCAGTTGTGAAGTTAAGATTTGGAAAGAAAACATCAGTTTAGCATTTTTTTTATCAGAAAGATATTTAATAAACCTTTAATAAGGCATATGTGTAATTGATAAATAGGAAAGCTTCCTACAGCATTTTGGAGATTCTTCTTATTATCCTATTCAAAAACAACTGCATCTTGTTCTAAGTCCCAGGGCACAAAATTTTCTAAGAACAGTCAAGGAACCTTAGAATTAACTTAAAAAATCTGGTTATCATCTGCAACTTCACTAAATAAGCAGATGCCTAGTAGTATGTTATTCTTATCTTGAGTTTAAATTTTAATTGCATGAAGTTGGGTCCCTCAATAATTAACACATTATATAACCCACCTAATTCACAAACTAATTGTCATCTCATAGTTCTCAATGTTACTTGCTAATTCTGCCAATAGAAAAGAATTTTATGTCAAAACTCCCCAGTAAGTGACATTCTGCATGCACAATAATGACAAAACAAGTTAATTTACTGCAAAGTTGCTGAGAGACGGAGCTTTCTTAATTGCATATTTGTTACCTTCATTAAAAAGGTAAGTGGCTCTTCAGTTATGTATTTGCCCATTTCTTACACCTTAAAAAAGTGCTAATGAACCTGATTAAAATTAATTGAAAAGGTCTAAGATCTGCAAAGAGATCCTAACATCAACAGACTTCTAATTACTGCTGAAAGAGGGACTTAAACAGGGTTTAGCAAGAGATAGAAATTTCTTTTTCCAGCTTGGGTGTAGGGAAGGGTATGGGGAATGCAAAAATGATGTAGAACTGAAACACCTGGCTGTGGATGCAGAAAATGCTGAGTGTCTGGACACTATTTCCTCTCACCCCTCTCTGCTGATAGCTGCTCTTCCTGCGCTCCATCCCCTGCCTTACAGCTGGAGGGAGGAGAAGGAGGAGAGCAGGCTCTCTGAAAGGCAGCAGAGGAGGAGTGGGGGGGGTGGAACTCTAGGCTGCAGAAAGAATTACACAAAACCACAGAATATCTGAGATACTTTCAATGGTCCCATGTATTCACAGAATCACAGAATGTGAGAGATTGGAAGGGACCTCAAGAGATCCCCTAGTCCCATGTCAGAGCAGGAACACCCAACCAGGTCACACAGGAAGGTGTCCAGATGGGGTTTGAATGTTTCCAGAGAAGGAGACTCCACAACCTCTCTGTGTCTGTGTCACTGTTCTGTCACCCTTACTGTGAAAAAGTTTTTTCTTATATTTCTGTGGAACCTTCTGTGTTCCAGCTTGCACCCATTGCCTCTTGTTCTGTTACTGGAGATCACTGAGCAGAACATGGCTCCATCCTCCTGACACTCACCCTTTCTATATTTATAGACATGAGGTCAGGGGGGTTGTGGGGTATCAGAGGAAGGCTGAATTTATAGGCAGGTCAAGGGAAGAAGAGGGATATAGGAATGAAAAGGGGAGCTCGAAACAGAGGTGCAAAAGAGAAGAGGGGGAGGATGCAGAGAGGGCTGGATGATCAGCTCTGGGATGCACTAGGGAACATTATTATGGGGAGGACTGAACCCTGCAGAAAATGGGAATTCCTGTTATATCCCACCCTGGGCTCTCCTGGAAGTTGGCCTAATGCTTATGGTCACACAGGATGCTGGGAGAGGACAACCGCTGCTGCTGTTCTCCTTCATGTTGCCAAGGTGAAAACTACGGTTGATTCCCAGGAGGTTTCAAGCCTGTCTAGAAACATTTTTGTTTTCAGGCATGATTTTTGCCTTCTCTTTTTGTGTTTCCAGGAGTCACAAACCCCACAGAGACAGTGAAAGCAGGTAATTCTGCCTATGGCAGGGAGGTTGGAACTTGATGATCTTTAAGGTCCCTTCCAACCCAAACTATTCTATGATTCTATGATTCTAATTCCTCCTGTCACTGTTCTTCTCATCAAGACTATATCTGTTTAAGCTGAAGAGAAAGTATGTTGATGGATGTACAGCAAAAATAGAGTTGTTTTAGATGATGGGCTTTCTCAAACTTTACAGACCACATTATTAGTTTAACATAGTATTAGTTTGCAACCTGGTCTAGTGGGAGGTGTCCTTGCAGAGGCTTGGAACTAGATGATCTTTAAGGTCCCTTCCAACCCAAACCATTCTATGAATCCATGACTGCACCCTTTACAATTGTCCCTTTTCTTGTGTGCTCCCCCACGATCCATTCCCATTATTCCATGAGAGTCTAATCTTATTAGAACTATTTTCTTCATCACCGTTCCTAGCACACACCACTTATCTTGCTGCCACTGTACAAATGTGAAAGGAGAAACATATGAACTATTTTAATTTTTTTTGTTTTGATTTAATTTAAATTGCTGAATGAAAAAAAAATAGCTTCTTCTAGTAATTCTGCTGTAACTAACTCAGTTTGATATTGCTTCTATTAGCCTTCTAATAGCATGAAAGCTAAAAAATTAAATCGTTCCACTTCCACATTCATAATTATGTGCAATTAAAATCTTTACATACCCAAAAGTCTTATATGGAGCCCTGAACCCTTCAACTGTCACTCTTCATTATCTCCAAGCCTAACAATTTTACAGTGACACATTGTACACAATGAGATGTGCTAAAGAGGAAATATTATATTTTACTGATGTATGTGTTCTTTAATTTCTCTGAATTAGCTTTTTGATATGGATGCTAATTGTTTTCTTTGAAAGGAGTCACCACAGATATGTGATTTCTCTATGCCTGTTGTGCTTCAAAAAAAATACAGTTAATTGCAGGAAACAGGAATTTCTCTCTTTTTTTTATATATTAAAAAAAATATAATCAGCTGCATATCAAAGGAGTGAATCTTAATCCAACTTTCTGATTGCACATTAAAAAGAAACCTTCAGTGTTTGTGACCAGCACAGAGTATTTGGTGACTTTTGATGTTTCCCCTTTTCATTTATTCATGAGGGGAGATGAATAATTAAAACAGGCCGTTTGGCAAAAACCAGCACACACACACACACACAAAAATATTTCCATATGAACTTCCAGCTTCAGCCCCCTATAGTCTCTGAGACACATTAGTGCAGGACTGTCCATATGGCAAGTAGCTCTGAAACCATAGACCTGGTTGAGCCTTGGGGTCCTGCCATCAGAGGCTGACAGCTGTTACTGCTGCATAAATGCAAATGTTAAGTGGGGATGAACTGAGTGTGGTGGTGAAGAAAGGCTGAATTTAGATCCAGCCCTGAGTGTGATGGTGGTTGTTGAGTACTATGTACTCACAGGGTGAGTGGCAGATCCCTTCTGGGTCTGCCTGCAACTTATCTAGTACATGAGGTCTGTAGGGGGTTGGACTAAATGATCTTAGAAGGTCCCTTCCAACTCTAGAATCATAGAATCATGACCTTCAAAGGCCATCTAGTCCAACCCCCTCCAGTAAGTAGGCACATCCTGCACTAGATCAGGTTGCTCAGAGCCTCCTCAAGCCTGACCTTGAATGTCTCCAAAGATAGGGCTTCTACAACCTCTCTGGGCAACCTGTGCCAGTGTCTCACCATCCTCACTGTGAAGAACTTCTTCCTAATGTCTAATCTAACCCTGCCCTGCTCTAGTTTAAATCCAGTGCCCCTCATCCTATCACCACACACTGACAAAAATCCCCTTCCTAGCTTTCCTGTAGCCCCTTGAGGCACTGGAAAGCAACTGTGAGGTTCCCCCATAGCCTTCTCCTCTCCAAACAGCCCCAGCTCTCTCAGTCTGTTCTCCTAGGACAGAATCATAGCCCCATGCTCATCTTCATGGTCCTCTATGCTTCTATGATCTCCTGGGGAAGGTGGAATTCCTTACTCTGGCACATTTATTTAGAAATCTGAGGTGCAACACAGAAACACCTTTCTTGATGGAACAGCAGGTTGATCCACATGTATGAGAGTGAAAGTCCTCATGATGAAGGGAGGGTGGTTATTCTGTAGTTTCCCACAGACTACTCACCAGCTCATTTTAACATCCAGTGATGCTCCAGAAAGTGATATTTTTCATCCTAAATCACATAAAGAGGCTAATTTGAGTTACCTCTCATTCATTAGAAGGAAACATTACAGAGAAGTGACAATATACTGGGGATATCAAAAGGTCTCAATCAGCCTGAGCTGGTCTCTTTTGTCTTGTAAATCTTCAAAGGAGCTCATGGGTTTTAATCAGCACATCCTGCCCTATTTCACAGCTTGGAAGATCCTGCTGTTGAAAGACATCTTCTCTCCATATCCAGCTCGGAAATTCCCCACTGACTGTAATGAAGGTCTACATTCCTGTTGGCAACATCACTAAATATATTTTCTGCATTTTTTAATGCAGCTTCTGATCTCCTGTGAACTCGTGCACTGGGGTTGGAATGACAAGTAAAAAGGCCTCCATTTATGCTCAGTGTAATATTCTGTCATGATGTATAGCTCTCCCCTATACATTCCCTACTCATCTGTGCAAATTACACACATTTTGTTTGTCTTTTGATAACTGCAGCCATGTTTTAGCTTCTTACTGAGACAAAAAGGCTTCTAAAATGTGGCTGGTTCATGTTGGTGTGTGCAAACCTTCAGGATGCTTCTTGAGAACTCACTCTGAGTTTTGCTCCATCACCTTTTGGAGTTTCACCTGTCTCTACATTTCTTGAAGTGCAGTCTGTGCTTTATGAATTGCTTTACTCCCTGACTTGTCTTGTTTTCCCTCCACAGCTCTGGTCCTTGCTCACTTTCTCTGAGCAGTAAAGCCCATTTGTTTCTTTTTAAACTTCTGTCAGCTTAAACTTCCATCAGGCTGCTTCTCTGCTTGGGGTCTCTGATCCCAGCTCAGACCTTATCTCAAATTAGGGATTCCACAAGCTTCAGTAAAAGGAGGATCAAGTTAAATTCTCAGATTAAGTAAGATGAATAATTAAAATAAAAATTCCGCTTCTATTTTGCTGCTTCTCACCTAATGTGAGGATCATCCCCCATTTCTGATCTGAAAATACAATTTTAAAAGCCAGCTTTGTCTCCTGACAGTTTTGGTAGTTCCACCTGCACAGGATTTTTCTTTTCCACGAGGTTTTCCTGAGACCTGTGGCACATTGGATGGGGCATATAGCTCAGTTCCTTATTTTCCATATGCTCTCAGAGTATGTTTAACAGTGTTGTAGGATGACAGAAGGATGCATCAAGGTTTCCTAGAGGCAATCTTCTCAAAAATTAATAAAACCTTAATAAAATGTATAAAATTAATAAGATTTTTTTCTTTCTTTTCTCATCCTCCCAGAAAATTACAGCCAATGGCTATGAGCAGATGAAACTTCTGGAACTGATAGGACAAATTCAGTAAAGCCCTACCAAGTCATGGCATGGGGAGAGGGCTGTGGGGTGTCACAGCTTGTGCACCCCCAGGCCAGACCTCCATAGGTGCTGCTGACATCTAAAGGGGTCCAGGGACCAAACTGGGCCACCAAACTGTGAATTCCCCAGCCATGAGGTCTCCCTGACTGCCCATTCTGAGAATGGGGGACCCAGCAGAGAAATTCTTCCAGGGTGGTGTTTTGTTTTTCACAGAGGCTTCCTAAGGGCTTCTATGTGGAAAACTCACTTGCTCTGCTTATATTGCTATCTAATATAAATAAGTTGATTAAGTGACTTGTTTAAATTACATTTATTACCTTCCACCCTTGTTGAAAAACCCTCTTCAAAGATCTAAGTGGCTGGAACATTTGCAGTAAAGGGTTATACTCACAAGAGTGATAACGAGTTAGATGCAGCTGGGAATCAGAAATATGAGAACCACCAAACACTTGGCAAGGGCTTCTATTCTTGTTCTCCCCCTCTTTTCCCTTTAATGATTAAAAATCCACTGAGAAACAGAAGCTTGTTAGGGCTGTTTTGGGTTTGGATTGCTTATGGGGTTTTTTAGAGTTCTTACTCTAAAAGTTCTTACTCTATAAGTCCTTATTAATTCACTTTTCTGTCTCCCTGAAGGAGTGCCTGGTAATCTTCATGCATTCTTCTGGGTGGAGTTGATTGTTCCTTGACCATGTCTCCCCACACAGAAACCTAAAGCATTGCCCTAAAAGGCTCATCTCAGATTTATTCTTTGTGTTCTTTATATTTTGGTCTACAAATACATCTTTTTCCTCTATTTTTGACCACTGTCTGAAAGAGGAAAATAGCACAGCATCCTTGTACAGAATTTACCAGGACAAATTTGTCTCCTGGGCAGGGTGTCTTCAGTGTCATCCCACAGCTCTCCTCCCTCCTAGTTCCAGATGGGTGGAGGCAGGAGGCACCCAAGAGCATTGAACACTAAGACTCCTCTGGGCTTGAAGGAACATTTGTCCAGTTTGGAAGACAAATGAGAGTAGAATCTGGTGTCTTCTGTAATGTTCTTGCCCAAAGAAGAGGATTGTGTCCAATTCTGGAGTCCTCAACATAAGAAGGACATTGAGCTGTTGGTGCAGGTCCAGAGGAGGCCACAAAGATGATCAAAAGGCTGGAGCACTTTCCTTATGAGGACAGGCTGAAGGAGTTGGGGTTGTTCAGCCTGGAGAAGTCTCAGGGGGGACCTCAGAGTAATTTATCAATACCTGAAGGGGACTACAGAAAGGCTGGGGTAGGACTTCTTAATAAGATATGTGATGGGAGGACTAGAAATAATGCATGCAGATTGGAAGGGGGTAGATTTAGGCTGGAGTAAAGAAATAAATTCTTTACAGTGAGGGTGGTGTAACACTGGAAGAAGTTGTCCAGAGAGCATGTGGATGCCCCCTCTCTGGAGGTGTTTAAGGCCAGGCTGGACAAGGCACTGAGCAGCCTGATCTAGTGGGAGGTGTCCTTGCCTGTGACAGGGGGTTTGGAACTTGATGATCTCTAAGGTCCCTTCCAACCTGAATGTTTCTAAGATTCTATGAAAAAGAAATCTAATTCCTTCCAAGCCAAGGAATAAAATGCATCTTTTCCATTCTGGGTTAACAGAAGTGTTTCAGTTCAGCCCCCAAATGCAGAAATTCAATTCCCTTGGGGTTAGAACTATGTCATACAGATTGACACAAGTTTGTACTGCTCTCTAAGATTCTTCTTCATCACTGACATTGTTCCAGGAGGCAATACCCAAGCCATCTATAGCAGCATTAGGTCCTGCAGCACTTCCATTGAAAAAAATGGAAGGGTCCTGATAGAAATTGCAAGTGAAGAGTTTTGTTGTTTTCTTATGAGAAAAAAATGAGTAAATCAAGTGGAAATTCTTGGCAAGAGGAAGAGACAGCTCCTACCTTGAGGAGGGAGTGAATCTCTACTGTGAGAAGTTCCCAAAAGACAGGTGAAACAGGCAGGGAAATGAACTGAGAGCCTGCAGAACAGCAGAGGACAAGCAGGAGAAATTGTGAATCAGGAGGCAGGTGGAGTGGGACTTCTGATACATTTCATCATCAATTTTGCTCTTCCCCTGATACTGAAGTCAGAAGAGAGCTGTGTGTAGCTGCTGGCTGCTCCAGACCTTTGGATTTTGAAATGAAGTGTTTGTAGATGGCTGAAGATCCAAATTATGCCAAAATGATGTTATTACAGTGTAATGGTCTTGTTAGCTGCTTAGAACATTTTCTTCATTATCACTTCATTCATACTTATGATGATGAGCAGATGGTACCAATGTCACAACGCAGCATGAATCACTCCCAAATGTTGTTTGAAAACGTAGTTGGAAGGTGGTGAGGACTCCCTCATCTTCTGATGAGCCTGGATCACTCCCCTTGCTGTAAGAGGAGTTTCAGAAACCCACTCTTGTGAGAACACTTCTGTCAGAACACGTGTATCCATGAACTCATATATTTGTGGTGTCAGAAGAGACTAATAACCCCAGGAAAATGGCTGTTGATCCTCTGACTGTGGTGGATACTGTAACTTGGTTAAGTTAGTGGCTGTGATCTACATATAAAGCCTAAAACATCCTGCCTGAACCTACAGAACTGAACACAGTACTCCAGTTGGGGTCTCACCAGAGCCAAAAGATTTCATTCAAAAGCAATGTATGTTAGAAAACATTCNTGGCTGTGATCTACATATAAAGCCTAAAACATCCTGCCTGAACCTACAGAACTGAACACAGTACTCCAGTTGGGGTCTCACCAGAGCCAAAAGATTTCATTCAAAAGCAATGTATGTTAGAAAACATTCCTGCTTGAGAGACACATAAACACCTGAAGCTGGAATGTTGCATTCTTTACCCAGCATCTTTCTGGATAAAGAATTATAAGAGTTTTTATAAACAATGCCAGAACCCTTTCTTGAAAGATCAGTGGCTTCCACCATATCCCACAGAGATTTATAGGCACAACTTCCCTCTCTCCAGCAAGCAGAGACCCACAAAGCTCAGTTTGTTTGTGACTTCTTCCTCTGTTCCTTACCCCAGTTTGGGCAGAAGCACTTCAGCAATCAACAAAAGGACCAAGTGTGCTCAGAGCAAACACACTGTCATTTTACACAGAATCAGAACAAACACACTCCAGACCCCAGTCCCCAAATTCTGGAGACACAGATGGAGTTGAAATCCAGAGCACCTAAGCAAGCAAAGATGCACACACCCCCACACAAACCCCGTGGAAGCAAAGCAACAGCCACCATCAGGCTACTCCTCTCTGTTTAAAAAAAAAAAAAGGAAAAAAAACAGATACAGGACAAATAAGAACAAAAAAAATTATGAAAATCTTTTCAAACTTGCACAAAACAGATTTTTCAGAGTGTTTTCACAACCATCACTCTGTCCTCCACCTTCAGACTGTACACAACAGGCTGCTCAGCCTTTGATTTCTAGATGTAATCGACCTTAGTCAGGCCAAAAGAGCAATTTGATCTCTACCTGCAGCACAAGGAGGGGGAGTTTTGTCAATGCAGAACTAAGGAGCCTCTGCTTAGGTTGTCAAAAGTATTTACATGCCTAATTTCCCCTGATTTGCCTTTGTAAATTTAGTTCCAGCTTTCAGAAGAAATTCCTCCCCATAAATCTTTTATTTGCCACTAGAGGGGAATGTATAACACCACGAGAAGGGAGAGTGACACTGCATTAAAACTGCACCCAGTTTGCTCACTCAGATGAAGAAACCATTTAGTGTCATGTTGGATCTTCACAGTTTTTAAGAGCTAATTTAGCCTTTATGGGTGTTTTGTTATTTTACTCTCTTCTTTCACATTGACCTCTCCCACCTTCTGCTAGTTTAGTGTAGTTTATGTGAAAGTCATAGACTCTTCAGGCAAAAAGAGATCTTTACAGGCACTTAATTTGATGCTTAATACCCCCCTAAGCCCATAAATCATGCATTTGAGAATGTGATCTCCACTGAAACAGTCTCCTATTCAAAGTTGTTTACAGAGCACAGCAAGAACAGCATTTCTATCCCAGGAGAAACATTGACATTTCAGCCTTTCTTTCCATTTAAAACAGGATTTTAAAGTAAGATTTACATTTTTTTTTCTTTTTTTTTATCCTGTGGGATGGAAATTCCACATTAATTCCCACTAGGAAATGACAAACAGAAACAAAACTTTCAGCAGTTGTGAAATTGATGGGTTTTTTTCTCACTGCAGCCACTGATAAAACAACCCTAAATGTCCTGCATCAAAAATCTATTTCCCTGAAGCGTATGGGAGCCAGGAACAAATTATTCTAGGGCTGCTGGAGCTGGGATCTGCTCTTCCCTACAGCCCAGGCTTCCCAAACATGACAGAATGAGCTTGTGTCATACCTCAAAGTCCCGTGATCACTTGATATAACATCAATCCAGATCAGGAAAACATCAGGACATTAGCTTACTGCCTTCTTGGGAATCAGGACAGTGAGGTCCTCGTGGATTTATGCAGCTTATAATGAGGGTCTGCTATTCTTCTCCTCCTATTAACACCTCCATGTCCTGGGTCATATGGTGGGCAAGAGGCTTTGAACATTAGGGCTGGGGATGCAAGCAGCCTGTAAGACTGGAAGCAGAACTTCTGCTGCCATATGGCAAAGGATCACAGGGGTATTCACTCCAGGACAGCAAAAAAAAATAAAAAAAAAATCACCAAGTGATTTAAAATGCATTTCAAACCAAATGAAACAGTTAATTTCATTTTCTTTCTGTGGAAATTGCAAATATTCAGGGAAAACAACCTCTTTACGATAGAAAATTTGGACTGCATTTTTATCAGAGTAAAAAAAATTGTATTCTATTTTCTATTTTATTTTCTATTTCATTTTATTTATAATCCTGATAAAAGATTCCAAATCAGCTCTCAATATTTGCACCAGAGATTTACATTTTAAATATGTCTTGTTCACGAGCCAAATTTTAGCAGATAGGAATTAGCAGATTCAAGTCAATAGAGCCCTAGAGGTTATAAAAAGGGGAAAATGCATATGTTTTCAAAAGCTCCATCCTGACATGGTAGAGATGGATGCTGAATTAAAATATCTCTGCTGCAAAGAGGCATTCAGAAGGTCAATCATACAGGTCCTCGGCACTCAGCCATGGTGAGGTTCCACTGTGTTCAGTTTTGGGCTTCTCACTACAAGAAAGATGTGGAGATTCTGAAGTGAGTGCCGAGAAGGGCAATGAAGCTGTTGAGGGGTCTAGAGAAGAAGTCTTGTGAGGAGCAGGTGAAAGAACTGGGCTTGTTTGGCCTGGATAAAGGAGGCTCCCTCCTCTCTAAAATGAACTGGAAGGACGGTATGGAGAGATGGGGATCAATATCTTCTTCCAGATAATAAGTGATAGGAAAAGAGAATCATAGAATGGTTTGGGTTGGAAGGGAACTTAAAGATCATCTAGTTCCACTCCCCTGCCATAGGCTTGACACCTCCCACTAGACCACATTGCTCAGTGCCTCATCCAGCCTGNGTACCCCAGCCTTTCTGTAGCCCCCTTCAGGTATTGAGAAGCCACTGTGAGGTCCCCACAAGCCTTCTCTCCGGATTGAACAACACCAAGTCCTTCAGCCTGTCTTCATAAGAGAAAATGGCCTGAAGTTTAGAGGGGGTTTAGTCTGGATATTATAGGTAATATTTCTTCACCAGAAAGTGTTATCAAGCATTAGAACAGGCTGCCCAGGGCGGTGGCTGAGACACCGTTTCTGGAGGTATTTTAAGGACATGAAGGTTTGAAACTTGGGGGCATGGTTTGATGATGGACTTAGTAGCACTGAATGATCTTTTTTAACCTAAATGATTCTATGATTTTCACCAATGATACTCATGGCCCAACAGAGACTCTGCAATGCAAATAAAGGCATTCTCTTGGGACTCACAGCTTTTATGTTCAGAACACAGTTTTTGAGGCAATGAAGGCAGAATTTTCAGATGTTTGTGTCACTAGGAGCAGTTAAAAACTGTCCATTGTAATCTGCCACATTTCAGATGTACCTTCTGCTGGAGGGTGGGTTGATAAGGTGTTTGATAAATAGCCCCAAAGAGAGACCTGTGGTCTTCATTCATATTCTGCTGATGCCAAAGAACCACAATTAGAAATTGATGCAACAGCAAACACTCACTTGGCTAAAATGATCACATTTAGTGTGATTCCCATAATAAAAGCACAAGCCAGCACGGGGAGCCTCTTTCAATTTACACAGAGAGACTTGGGGTCTCCTGACAGCCAGAACAGAGCCAATGTTTCTGAGTAAACTTTGTTAGGAAAACAGATTTAAAACTCCAGAGGTTTAGTTAAATCTTATACAGGAAAACACCTTGTTACCCTTCTGATTTAGAACCCTAATTTAGTGTCAGTGAATAATACATATTAAGTGGTGCCAAATATGGCTTTGTAGCAAAGTTGATGTGATGGATTTTTTTTTTCCTTACTCTGAAACATGCAAAATTAGCCGTTCTCTTCTGATTGTCATTATTATTATGACTCTCCGTGCCATAGTTGCTACAATCAAGTCCTGATGGCTCATTAATGAGTCATTTACTGAAAACAGTCAAGTTTCAATATGTAAATTCTTTGGGTTTGACACATCAGCCTTGTCATTTCCATGTGCCTCTGACTGAAATTTTGGCACACCTAGAATTAGAATTCAGGATTTAAAACAGCAGATGAAACCCTCTGCATTACAATTGCTTCCTAAGAGAGTTGAAGGTGTTTCCTTAAAATATCTTTTTAAAAATTTCCTCTTAAAAAAAAGTGAGATGAACTTGCAAACTCACATTCCTTTTCTGGCATTGCCCAAGTATTTATCTCCTTTTTTATTTGCAAGTCTCAGCAATAACAGATCTGTATTCATACTATGGAATAGGGACACTCAGCTCAGGAGCAGATGGACAAACTGATGCTTTAAAGACTGTCCTGAGTGAACATTACCTCTTGGGTTCAGCCCCATAGTTCCTATCACATCATAATTCCCTTGACCAGCAACTAGGATCAGCTAGATCAGGGAAGGATAGCAATGGGATACAAGACCAAAAGTTCAAGTTTTATCATCCCCTGGAAATGTGAGTACTGATAAGGCAACCCTAATGGCAACTGCCCCAAAGATACCTAAATGCAATGTGTTGTAATGTATTCAGGCTGTCAGCCTGAAGATCAACCCTGTCCATTTTCTGTAGCCAAAAGGGAAAGCCATTTTCTGGATACATCACCACCAATACTTGCTGGTGAATTTTCTGTCTTCTGGCACTTTCATAGAATCATAG
>VZTY01002462.1:0-16438 GCA_013400935.1 Turnix velox | reverse complement strand
TTCCCTTCCCTTCCCCTTCCCTCTCAAACAATGCTGTCCCAGGAAGAAATGAGATGTGAAGGACCAGTGGAGGATGCTCCTCACTAAGTGATGATCTCCAGAGAGACCTTCTGGTGGCCTCCTATTTCTTCCCCATGAGGGTGTTGAGTCTCTGGAACAAGCTGCCCAGAGAGGTGGTGGAAACCCCATCCCTGGAGACATCCAAGGCCAGGCTTGCTGAGGTTCTGAGCAACCTCATCTAGAGCAGGATGTCCCTGTCACTGCAGGAGGTTGGACTGGATGAACTTTGAAGGTCCTTTCCAATTCTATGACTCTACAATCCAGAGCTTTGCTTTGGCTTTGGAGAAGACAACCTCAGCCCATCCTCATGCTCCCCTTTCTCCTTGCAGAGGACACCTACGCCTCAGAGGAGCTGGTGGACCAGCAGCCTGTGCTGCTGAAGGTGATGGACACTGCTGATCAGGTGTGACACTGGGACACTGTGGATGGTGCCAAATACCTTGGTGTGACACAAACCACAGCTCTGTCCTTTCTTCTGTCCCCAGGATGGGCCTGGGAACTGTGAGCGTTACCTACGTTGGGCCAGTGCCTTCCTTGTGGTCTACAGCATCCAGGACAGGAAGAGCTTCCAAGGTTGCCAGTGCTACCTGGAGGTCCTCACCCTACACTTCAGGAGCTGCCAACGCCGTTGTCCCATCCTCCTCCTGGGCAACAAGCTGGACATGGACCAGTACAGGTAAGATGCTTGGGCTAAGTCTTTTCCTCGTGGGGGAGAGCTCCCAGATCACTCCCCATCCTTTCAACCAGGATGCAAACCCCAAATCTGCTGCTTTTTTTGGGGTTATTTCCACCCCGGATTGGGTTTTGCCACATCTTCTCACATCTCAGAGGTTCCTACTCCTCCTGCCCTGGGGGGTGATGTGTTTATTTTGAGCCCCTTGGTATTTTCAGTCGGATGGGCTTGAACCTTCTCTTCTCTTCTCTTCTCTTCTCTTCTCTTCTCTTCTCTTCTCTTCTCTTCTCTTCTCTTCTCTTCTCTTCTCTTCTCTTCTTCTCTTTCTCTTCTCTCTCTGGATGTCCTCTTTCCACAAGGTCCTTTCTCACCCCATCCCTGCTGCCAGGACAGGATGTCCCCAAAATCTTTTTGTGGCTATTGGTGCCACTCCAGAGCTGTGCTGAGTGTTGGTCCCACATGTCCTTGATGCTAAAAACCCCTCAGTGATGCCACCACAAAGGTTTCTGCCTCCCCATGGTGAGGATCTGGTGCAAGTTGGAGCAGAAGTTCCACAGAAATACGAGAAAAACCTTTGTCAGGGTGAGGGTGACAGAGCAGTGGCACAGGCTGCTCAGAGAGGGTGTGGGGTCTTCTCTGGAGACATTCAAACCCCACATGGACACCTTCCTGTGTGACCTGATCTGGGTGTTCCTGCTCCAGCAGGAGGGTTGGACTAGATGATCTCTTGAGATTCCTTCTAATCCCTGACATTGTGGGATTCTGTGGTCTACGCATGTCCTCCCTGCTCCCCATCCATCCAGCATCAAGTCCAACCCTCTCTCCATGGGAGGTTGTGTGGTTCTCTGAGGAACTTTTCTTCAGGATTTTAGGAAAGGCAAAACTCCATCTCCAGAGCAGGTGATACTCTAGTCCTCATTTGAATGCAGACCCATAGGATCATAGGGTTGGAAGGGACCTTCAAAGGCCATCTAGTGTCTGCAGTGACAGGGACATCCTGCACTAGATGAGGTTGCTCAGAGCATCAGCAAGCCTGGCCTTGGATGTCTCCAGGGATGGAGCTTCCACCACCTCTCTGGGCAACCTGTGCCAGTGTCCCACCACCCTCATGGGGAAGAACTTTTCCCTCATTGTGTCATCTAACCCTGCCCTGCTCTAGCTTCAAACTATGGCTTCTCATCCAACTGCTCCTCAAGCAGCCTCTCCTCAGCTTTCTTGTAGCCCTTTGAGGTACTCTGAGGTCTCTCCACAGCCTTCTCCAGGCTGAACAGCCCCAGCCTGTCATAGAATCATAGAATAGTTTGGGTTGGAAGGACCTTCAAGATCAAGTTCCAACCCTCCTGCCATAGGCAGGGACACCTCCTACTACATCAGGCTGGTCAGTGCCTTCTCCAGCCTGGCCTTAAACACCTCCAGGGATTGAGGGGACATCCACAACCTCTCTGGGCAACCTTTTTCACCACCCTCACCCTAAAGAATTTCTTTCTTCTATCTATCCTGAATCAACCCCCTTCCTATCATGTCCTCACAGTAGAGGTGCTCCAGCCCTCTCAAGTTGTTCATCACTCTTGGCCTCCATCCCTCACTCCCCTTCTGCAGCACCCCAAAGGCTGCTGAATCCCCTCCTTCTTCTCCTCCCCGCAGGCAGGTCCCCACAGCAGAAGGGATGTCCCTGGCCAGCAGGTTTGGCTGCCTCTTCTACGAGGTGTCAGCGTGCCAGGACTTCACCAGGGTGAGACACGTCTTCCATGAAGCTGTGAGGGAAGTGAGGCGCCAGGAGGAGAGGAACCTGCCCCTCAGACCTCTCTTCATCACTGAGGAACATCCTCCTTGCCTGACAGTGGCCACCCCACTGGCCCTGCCCACCCACCATGGCTTGGCCAGCTGCACCTTCAACACCCTCTCCACCCTCAACTGCAAGGAGATCCCCTCGGTGGCCCAGGCCAAGCTGGTCACCGTCAAGTCCTCACGGGCTCAGAGCAAGAGGAAAGCCCCCACGCTCACCCTGTTGAAGGGCTTCAAGATATTTTAGGAGGTCTCCTTGTTGGGAAGATGGAGAGAGACCTTTGGCCATTCTGGCTCCAGGGTCAGGAAGGTCCCTGCAGCTGAAGGGATGATCGTGACCAGCAGGTTTTGGTGTCTCTTCCACATGGTGTAGAACCAGGACAAAGCCTTGGAGAGTGGACAAGGTGACAAGAGTCTTGAAGTGGCTCTGCATGTCCCCAATGTGGTTCTTCTCCGCCCATGGCTGAGTCCTGTCATGGTGTTTTCACCCTGTCCTGGCTTTCCACGTGGATCTGGGAAGTTCCTGGAGGAACCTAGAGCTGAAGGCACCACCAGGAGGGTGAGGGCCATCTCCAGAGCTCCTGGTGGACATGCTGGGAGGGGGGATTTAATCATTCATCAGGTATGAAGGCACCAACCTCCTCAGTTCTCCCTGATGGAGCAGTAAGTAGGAGGAATTTTTATTTCTTTCATCTGAAGGAGAAAGGTGAAGATACTCTTATAGCCAACTGAAGGACTCAGGTGTCCCAAAAACTCTTTTCCATGCTTCTAAATAAGCCATACCAAAATAATTTGGGGGTTTTAAACCAGCTTTTTACTCCTTCTCAAAAGCTTTCCAAGGAGAGATGCTTCACTTGATGATCAAAGGCTCTGAAAAACCCAAACAACATCTCAAATTATTTCACAGCTTCTCCACGGGTCCAATGAAGGGGTGAGAAGTGAATCCTGGAGCAGAGCAAGTTCCTCCTGTGCTCAAATCAGGAATTTGATTTTATTTTCTGCATCAGGTTCAAACTGCTGAGTTTTCCTTGTTTCTCCTCGGAGTTGCAGCTACTCTGTGAGTAAAATCCACGTGTGTAATTTGTACAGATGTATAAAAATAGATTTATCTACACACATTTTAATGATGGAGACACTCAAGGTGGGCTTTTCATTGACCATTTTGGAAATTATTTTAATAAAGACAATTTCTGCAAGGGATAAAAAGCACCTCTGCCTGGCCTGTGGCTGTTTTTCCTGGTGGGATGTGATGCTGTTCCCTGGTTGATGACAGGAAAAAGCTCCCAGCTCAACTCCCAACCCTTCCTGGGAGGAAGGAGGAGGCTGAGGGAGGGAGAGGTGGGAGAGAAGTTTGGAAGGTTCCAGCTGGGAGCTGAAATGGGGGTGAGGAAGGAGTTGGCCTCAAGTCCAGATGAGCTCTGCTGCTGTCTTTTTATTTTCTCTCTCTATTTCCTAAACTCCATTTTTCAAACTTCCATCTCTACAGGTTGAGAGCTTCCTTAGGGCCTGAATGGTTGGACTTTCATCTGCTCTTATATGGGATCTTCAGGCCTCTCTGCATAGAGAGAGGTGACAGTCCCATCCTTCCACTGGACCATCACATCCCCCGATTTCTGATCCTGGGACACCACCTCCTGCTTTTGGGGTTCAGCAGGGCTGTAATCTTGTACAGGCATCAGGGCTTGCTTGACTTCCAGCTCTGCCTTCTGGGTGGTCTCCTCTCCTCCACTCACCTTGTAGATCTTCCTTTTCCTGCAGGAAAGGCAAAAGAAGGGAAGGTGGAATGAAGCAGGGAGCCCAACTCAGTGGGCCCAACTCTAGGGCTGGAGAGGAGGCTTGTTGTGACACATGAGAAGAACAGACAATTAGATGTGGAGTCACACCATACATCTCATGTCGCTCTGTCCCCTCGGCCCTCTTGGGCTGGGCAGAGCTGTGGTGGATGTTCTAGGGATGGAGAAGAGACTTGCTGTGACACATGAGGAGAGGAGACAATTAGACATGGAGTCACACCACACATCTCATGTCACTTCTGTCCCCTCAGCCCTCTTGGGCTGGGCAGAGCTGTGGTAGATGCTCTAGGGCTGGAGAAGATGCTGGTTGGGTGCAAAGAGGCACCATGGAAATTGGACACGGAGGCACACCATACATCTCATGAGGAGAGCAGAGAATTGGACGTGGAGTCACACCATAGATCTCATGTCACTTCTGTCCCCTCAGCCCTCTAGGGCTGGGTAGATGCTCTAGGGTTGGAGAAGAGGCTGGTTCTAAGTGGTATGTGAGGAGAACAGGGAATTGGGCATGGAGTCACACTACAAATTGGAGAACACTTCTGTCCCCTCAGCCCTCTTGGACTGGGCAGAGCTGTGGTAGATGTTCTAGGGTTGGAGAAAAGGCTGGTTCTAAGTGGTATGTGAGGAGAACAGGGAATTGGGCATGGAGTCACAGCATTCCTCTCATGTCACTTCTGACCCCTCAGCCCTCTTGGACTGGGCAGAGCTGTGGTAGATGTTCTAGGGTTGGAGAAAAGGCTGGTTCTAAGTGGTATGTGAGGAGAACAGGGAATTGGGCTTGGAGTCATCCATAGATCTCATGTCACTTCTGTCCCATCAGCCCTCTTGGGTGAGCAGAGCTGTGGTAGATGCTCTAGGGATGTAGAAGAGGCTGGTTGTGACACATGAAGAGAACATAGAATTGGAAATGGAGTCACACCATTCATCTCATGTCACTTATGTCCCTTCAGCCCTCTTGGGCTGGGCAGAGCTGTGGTAGATGCTCTAGGGCAGGAGAAGAGGATGGACACATGAGGAGAGCAGGGAGCTGAGCAAGGTTTGACAATGAAGGATGATTCAAAGGGAGTTTATTTTCTCCCCACCACTCAGGGCTTGTATCTCAACCACCCTACACCTCAGCACACCTCCTGCCCTGACCAAACCTATGTGTCTGTCCACCTGGCTGGGTCCCAGCACACCAGAACATACCAAAAGATCCACCTGGGTGGTCCCAGCACACCAGAACATACCAAAAGATCCCCCTCCTCCCATTTTTCCCCAACTCACCTGTTTCTCATAACATTGATGGAGAGGAGGAGAAGCCCCAAAATCATGGCCACGAATGACAGTGCAAGGACAGAGTAATTCCATGCTGATGCTGGGGGAAAACACAGAGAGGCAGCATTAGATGTGTCCTGCAGAACCCAGACAGGTCTTTGCTGAGGAACCTCAGCTCAGACTTGGACAGAGGTGCTGGTGTCCAGCTCAGAAGCCAGAGCAGAGCATTTGGGACACATTTTTGGGGATAACCTCAGCCATCCGTCCCTCCCCGGCCAAGAGGCTCTCTGCTGCCACGCTCAGGTAGGTAGATTTCATCTTGAGGTGTGCTGGGGTGGCAGCAGATGATCTGTCCTTGATTTTTGTGCTTTTGGAGTTGGACTTAGGGACAACGACCCTCTAGTATTGATCTGCTCCATCCACCCTGCCAGAATCTCCTGCTCATCCCAGACCTTTGCTCTCTCAGCAGGGGAAGCCTGGAAAGAGGCTGGTGAGGAGACAGCATCTCATGCCTGTCTCCACCCACACTCACAGTCTTCTGAAGGTGGTTCTGCACACCATGGCTGTGTGTCTGGATAAAGGATTGGAGGGGGAGGACTGAGAGCCTGAGCTCTGCCAGACAGCCCCACGCTGCCATCCCTCTGTGCTCACAAGCAGGGACCCATTGGGTAGGATTTTTTAATAGGATATGGGATGGGAGGACTAGAAATAAGGATGTAAATTGGAAGTGGGGAGATATAAGAAAGAAATTCTTTATGGTGAGGGTGGTGAGACACTGGAAGAGGTTGCCCAGAGAGGTTGTGGATGCCCCCTCAATCCCTGGAGGTGTTTAAGGCCAGGCTGGATGAGGCATTGAGCAGCCTGATGTAGTGGGAGGTGTCCCTGCCTGTGGCAGGGGGAATGGAACTTGATGATCTTTAAGGTCCCTTCCAACCCAAACTATTTTATGATTTGTTGTTACCCACTGCTGGAAATGTCTTGATGCATAACAAGATGTTCTCTAAAGTCCCTTCCAGCCCAAACCACTCTATGAGCAACCTGGTGTAGTGGGAGGTGTCCCTGCTCATGGCAAGGAGGTTGGAACTGGATGATCTTTAAGGTCCCTTCCAACCCAAACCATTCTAGGATTATATCTGGGGTAAATCAACATTTTTTAGGTAATTCCCTTGAGCATCTCCATCAGGGAGGAAGGGGTTAGACATAACAAAGAAATTCTTTACTGTGAGGGTAGTGAAACACTGGAAGAGGTTGCCCAAAGAGGTTGTGGATGCCCCCTCAATCCCTGGAGGTGTTCAAGGCCAGGCTGGACAAGGCACTGAGCAGTCTGATGTAGTGGGAGGTATCCCTGCTCATGGCAGGGAACTTGATGATCTTGAAGGTCCCTTCCAACCTGATTTTCTCTCTATTCCAAGCCTCAACACAAGAAGGTCAAAGAGACTTACGGTCTTCTCTGCGGAAGAACCAGAGCAGCTCCTCCAGCTCTGCTTGATCCATCCCCAGTGCAAGGGCCACGTTGTCTGCTGTAGAAAGTTGTGTACTGGCCAGTGCTGCAGTGAAGTATCTGTCTTGCTGTCCCCAGGCTGTGCAGGAAGAGAAGAAAGATTCAGTGATCACTCCTTCCAATACTTAAAAGCCTCTTTCTTGGCTCCCAGTGTTGCCCAGCACGTCCCTCCAAGCAGGGAGAGCAAAGCCATGAGGGCACAACCTTGTTTCATACCCCAAGAATCATTGAGTTGGAAGAAACCTTCCAAGGCCATCTAGTCCAACCCCCTGCAGTGACATCCTGCACTAGATCAGGTTGCTCAGAGCTTCAGCAAACCTGCCCTCTTTCAGTGTCTCATCACCCTCATTTTGAAGAATTTCTTCCTCATGTCTCATTTAACTTTGTTCTCCTCTAATTTCAAACCATTGTCCCTCATTCTGTGGCTCCATGTCCTGGCAAACAGCCCTTCCTCATCTTTCCTGTAGCCCCTTCAGGCACTGGGAGGACACCGTGAGGTCTCCCTGGAGTCTTCTCCAGGCTGAACAGCCCGATCTCTCTCAGCCTGTCCTTGTAGAAGAGGTGCTCCAGCCCTCAGATCATCCTCATGGCCTCCTCTGGACCCTCTCCAACAGGTCCATGTCCTTTCTGTGCTGAGGGCTCCAGAGCTAGAGGTGGAGAAAATTTCTGGCTCTCCAGATAGGCTGCAGATCCCATTATGGTGGGACACAGAGGTTTGAAAAGACCCCAGGATGCTGGGTCCTGGTGGCATGGGTGTTGTGTCACCACTCACCTGCTTTCTCCTCACACACACTCCTGTCTGCAGCATCTTGCCACTGAGCCTTGAGGCCCCTGAAGTTGTTGAGAGTGACTCCTTTCTTGCTTGCCACCAGGAAGGCCTGGCTGTTTCCCAGAGGAGAGAGCAGTGAGTTAGAGCAGTCCCAGCTGGTGTAGCCCACGCTGCTGCAGGGACTCATCTGCACGTCGTTGGAGCCCACCATGGAGAGGCAGGTCTGTGTGCCATGATTCTTCAGAGAGTCACCATGCCAAAACCAGTCCTGGAATTGTGATTCTGGATCACAGTTCTCCATCAGTAAACTCCCACCCAGCGAGCTGGCTTGTAAACACAGCTTGACTTTGGCATTTTTCAGCAGAAAAGCTTCTGTGTCTGCAAAAAAAACAAGCAAATGTCATCTCCTAAGCATAGGGTGTAGACACATAGAGGGGACAAACAGGAATGACACCTGGAACTGGGAGATTAGTGAAGGGACAAAAGCATTCTAGCACAAACTGCCTCCAGTCTATGTTCTCTCTGCCAGGTTTGCTTGTAGCTGAGTCATAGAATCATAGAATAGTTGGGGTTTGAAGGAACCTTCAAGATCATCAAGTTCCAACCCCCCTGCCATAGGCAGGGACACCTCCCACTAGATCAGGCTGCTCAGTGCCCTGTCCAGCCAATGTCCCCTAATCCTCATTTCTCAGCAAATATGGATCAAACACATCCCTTTGGGTGGCTCCTGAGCAGCTCAGCTGGATTTGCCCCTGTGACTAGTGCTGAGCTGGAGAAGAGCTGATGGAACTCTCTCCTAGATCTGAGCTCTGATGAGCTCCTTTGTGTGCTGGTAGTACTTGTACAGCCTGACCCATTCTTAGCCCCTTCCTGCCATGCCAGGGAGGTGGGAAGTCACCCTCTTGGTTTGTTTCAAGCAGCAGAGGAAGCTCAGATGTGTCAGTGAGCATCACTGCTGGCTTCTGATGGCACCTGGAGTATTGTGTCCAGTTCTGGAGCCCTCAACATAAGGACATTGAGCTGTTGGAATGAGTCCAGAGAAGTGCCATGAAGACGATCAAAGGGTTGGAGTGACTCCCATATGAGGACAGGCTGGAGAAGAGAATGGTCGGGGGGACCTCACAGTAGCTTCTCAATACCTGAAGGGGGCTACAGAAAGGCAGGGGTAGGACTTTTTAATAAGATATGTGATGGAAGGACTAGGAATAATGGATGTAAGTTGGAAAAGGGGATATTCAGGCTAGATATAAGAAAGAAATTCTTTCCTGTGAGGATGGTGAGACACTGGAAGTGGTTGCCCAGAGAGGTTGTGGATGCCCCCTCAATCCCTGGAGGTGTTTAAGGCCAGGCTGAATGAGGCACTGAGCAACCTGGTCTAGTTGAAGGTGTCCCTGCCCATGGCAGGGGGGTTGGAACTAGATGACCTTTAAGGTCCCTTCCAACCCAAACTATTCTATGCCAAGGGGAAAGGGTTTGGAGCTTAGCTGTTTCCAGCTTTGCTGCCCAGCATTGAAGTGTCAGCTGGAACATCCTCTGCAAAGCAGAGGTGCAGAAAGTTCCTACTTACACTGCTATTAGGGGAAAAAAAAAAATCAAAAGTGTCAAAGATATTGCAACATGTCTTTAGTGCATGCCTTTGCTGTAACACTGCCTCTGTGTGTTTGCTCTCATAAGGTGACACAATGAGGCTGGAAAGTCCTGCACGTGTACCTCCAGCTCCCATGAACCTGTCCTGCTGTAATCCCTGCTGAGGCGTGGGTGAGAGTCTGAGAAGAGGCACAGCCTCAGCACAAGTGACCTACTTCACCCACACTATCATCCTCCAAGCCAAGACTCTTACCTTGCAGCAGGAAAAATGGGATTATCCAGAAGAATTTCATAGTTGCACGTGCAGCTGGGTGGGATCACACCTCCCCCAGTGTTTCTCCAGCGTGTGGATGACTGGGAAAGAAAAAGATGAAAGGTAAGGAATCATAGGATAGTTCAGGTTGGAAGGGACCTTAAATATTATCGAGTTCCAACCCCCTGCCATAGGCAGGGACACCTCTTATTACACCAGGTTGCTCAAGGCTTCATCCAGCCTGGCCTTAAACACCTCCAGGGATTGAGGGGCCATCCACAACCCCTCCAGGCAACCTCTTCCAGTCTTTCACCACCCTCTGCTTCCCTCCTTGCTTCCCTGCCATGATCCTGAGTGGGCAGTGACCACCTCCTGCAGAATAAGGTCATGGAGATGAGGAAGAACTCCAAGAGGAGGAAAAGACAGCTTCTCATTGAGGTAAAATCATCTTGCATCCTTCTGGGAAGCAGAAAGCACATCCTTGCCTTTTAATCCTTCGTTTCTAGTGGCATCAACCCAGTTTTTACGGCACCTTGTCCAACTTGGGTCTCCAGCTTCCTATTGGGGGGGGGGGGAACTGATCTGAGGAGATCAGTCCCAATAGCTCAGTGTGAGTTAGCTGGAGATGGTTTGGTGTTTTTTCTTCACACTGGTTTCACCTAAACCATGGCTAATAGAATCATAGAATAGTTCAGCTTGGAAGGGACCTTAAAGATCATTGAGTTCCAACCCCCCTGCCATGATGAATGACACCAACACAAAGGAAAATCCCTCAGCCAGGCTGTCCCCACAGGCCATTAATTATTATAGGAAAACTCAGACTTTTATGAGGGTGTCACACACTTAACTTTTACCTGCCTTCCTCCTGTGGCCTGGCACTGTCAGAAGTTGTCCCCTGGATCACCAGGCGTGTCAACAACGCTGCTGCTGACTCCTCAGGGAAGCATTTGTCCTATCGGTTATAGACCCAATGATTGCTACTATTTCCCTGCCCCCAAACACCCCCCCCTCTCCTGCTTCTCAATGCTTTCACAATTCAAAGTTCACATTTTATAGCCAACCAGGCATGCAGGCTGACAGAAAAAATCACCTGTTAGAAAATTTTTTTTTCTGAGGACTTGTATGTGACATTTTAGCTCTGTATTTCAGCAAATGTTGGTAATATTGAAGGAGAAAAGGAGACTGAGGGGGGACCTCAGGGTGTTCCTGCTCCAGAAGAGGGATTGGACTGAATGATCTCTTGAGGTCCCTTCCAATCCTTGATATTCTGTGACCTTATTTATGTTTATAAATATGGAAAGAGTGAGTGGCAGGAGGATGAAGCCAGGCTCTTAGTGACATCCAATGATAGGACAAGGGGCAATGGGTGCAAACTGGAACACAAAAGGGTCCTCAGAAATAGGAGAAAAAACTTTGTCATGGTGATGGTGAGTAGCATGTGTGGGGTGAGTAGCAAGGTGTGGGGTCTCCTTCTCTGGAGACATTCAAACCCCACCTGGATACCTTCCTGTGTGACCTGATCTGGGAATTCCTGCTCCATCAGGGGGATTGGACTCAATGATCTCTTGAGGTCCTTTCCAATCTTTGACATTCTGTGATTCTACAAAGCTGCTCCCCACCGTTAGGTCTGCCAATTACCTCACCATCCAGGTAAGTCTGAGCTTATTCACGCACATCCCTCCTCAGAAAGGAGGAAATGAAGTCTTGGTGCTAAGGAAATTGAGTGAAAATCTGCTGCACCCTAAGAAGAAGTGCCACTTGAATGTGTTAGATCTTGCTGTGCAAGGCTTCCTTCTAATCATCTCCTGGAAGGGGAATGCTTGACAGGCATGGTGCTGATTTTCTCCTAAGGTGTTTCATAAGTTGTGGGCCACCTCCTGGTGTCCACAGCAAAGCTCCTGTGCACAGCAGGGGTGATTAGAAATCTGCTAAAAGTATTATTTTATCCCTTCATAAAGCCTTCAGCCACACCAAATCTCTCCCAGACATGGGAGGATGGAATGTTTTAGTAGCAAAATGGTTCTCTGTCATGTTTTCACAGGAAATTTTGGTAAAAGACTTTAAGAGAATAATTTTACTTAATTTCACCTCTTTATCAAACCAACCAGGTTTAGAAGTTTCATTCATCAGAGCTATAAACCAAAATGTTCTCAGCAGAAAACCTCAGCAGGATCTCAAACCACTCCAGCAGAAAGACTGAGCAGGGTCTAGAATACCACCCACACCACCAGTTTCCCCAGTTAGGAAAAAAAACCCAAGGAAATTTGGATATTTTAGCTTGAAAATAAAAGATTCTTAAAGTTATCTCCTCCAGCTTCCTCCCCACAGCTGCTCTGTCCTCATTCCCATGTGGGAGAGCACCATTCCACCAAACAGGATGTAGGTGACATCTCTCTGCTCCCATCTGAGTGTCTCAGAAGTCACTCTGGCTGTGGCTGGATGGGGATAAACCCTTAGATTCCGCCCTTGGATAATTCTAAGCTGTAGATTTTGGTTTCTTGGACCTCTAAAGACACCACAGACACTTCTGAGTTTGATTCCCAGCTTGGGTACAACACAGAAAGCTCAAATGAAAGAAATCTCATGTATTTTATGCTTGTAGGGAAGTCGGTAGAAAGAACCTTTCAAGGAAATCTTTGTGTTATTTTGAGTTTGTATTTAGACCTGAATATTTTTTTTTAAATCTCTTTCCTTTTCCAAATGTGATTTTCATAACAAAAGCTGCAGAATTAGTTTGCTTCAGGAAAAGACAGTCACTCATCAATGCTGTCCCAAATCCCCTTGCTCAAAATCAGGATCTGTAGACCTTGGGGGCACCTTATGAAACCTCAAAAAAGTACAGAAAAATGGCAAGTGGATGCTTTTTGCTCCACTGAAATGGTAAAATCCTTTCTGTGATAGATTTTGCATGGTTTTTTTTATGCTCCTTAACAAGCCAGATGTTGCCCTCCCCCTGCAAAGATTAGAAGAAAATTAGGAAGTTCTTCCCCATGAGGTTGGTGAGGTTGGCTCAGGTTGCCCAGAGAGGTGGTGGAGGTCCCATCCCTGGAGACATTCAAGGCCAGGTTTGATGAGCCTCTGAGCAATCTCATCTTAATTGTGTTAAAATGCATAAGTTATTCTAAATATACTATAAAAGTGTCTTTGTGATTCATACATGGTATACAATGGCTTACCACAGAGGTATAAAGGGATGGAATGGTTTATAAAAGTAGCAATTTTAATGAAGGGATGCAAGAAAAAACATTTAATATTTAAAATACTAAGGCAAGAAGGCAGCCTGTGCTGTTTTTTAACCTTTGAAAAGTCAAAAGCTAAAGAGCAAATCTGAGTGATATTAAATCTTTCCAGGCTGTTTGCATGCAGGAGTTACCCCAGACTTGCTGCTCAGTCTCTCCTTAAATTAGACATCCAGCTTAAAACTTCCAAGATTTCTAAGTGAAAGAAGTAAATAAGCTTTTCTTTACAGAGAACTGTAAATTAACCCACCAGGAATGTCCATTAAGCTTTGCTAACTCACCAGAAAGAGGCAGAGAGGAAGCTACATTTCTTCTTTTGAGCCCTTCTGTCTGAAGAAGTCTTCTCTGAGCTTCAGCCACTTGCTGAAGGACAACAGGACTGCTTTTCCTCCTCCTCTCTCCCTTGGAATGCTACGAGCTGTGATTCATTCTGCTCCTAAGTCATGTGTGAAGGCCAGGCCAACAGGTGAGGTTTACTCCAGCCCCTGGAAATGAAAAAAAAACAAGCACACAACCCACACACACCTCTTCAGAGGGTCCATTTACTGGAGGAGGTGAATGACCTCGTCCCAAAGAAAGAACCTTGCGAACTTCCAGCTTATTTGCTCAAGCTATTGGCATGGTGGCTATTAAAAGAGGAGGCCGAGTAGAATGACACTCAGTAATAAGTTACCCTGGGGTTAAGGGGAAAAGATAAAGTTCACTCTGTTCTGGCCTCATTGCAAAGAGGAAGCATGTCCTGATAAAGCAGATATTAGCCTGTTTTTTTTTTTTTCTTTTAAGTGAATCATCATTCTACAGCTCTCAGAGCATCACACCAGGGTGACTGACTCTGCAGGCAAAGCATAAATGACCCGTCCATCCCTGTTTCACAGGGCTAAGTCAACTTTTGCAGCATCCAAAGTGGTGTCATTTTGTGTTAGCCACATTTGGAAAGAAGAATTCCTCCTCCCTGAACTATTAATTTCAAGAGTAATAATTTTTTAAGCTCCATGGATGGAGCTTAATTGGGAGAGAATCAAACTCTTAATGTGATGTTCAAATGTTCAAGTCTCCAGGTAGGAGGGTTGTCAGAGTTGGACTGATGATTTAAAAGGTCCCTTCCAATCTAGATGATTATGAAATTATGAATTTAATCCCTCAGGGCAAGCTTGATACCTTTCTGTGCTGGGTTTGGAGCACACAACTAGCACCAGTTAGAGATGGGCACAGTCTTGGTGTTTTCCTGCTTGAAATGAAGTGTCTTTGGCATTGAAGCCACGTTGCAGCATCATTACTCTTTTAAATCTTCCCTCACATCCATGTCAGAGCTTCCTCTGGTTGCCCTTGTGAAATTTCACCTCCCAGACAAACACAGACTCCCCAAACAGAGATGTTTTACTGCTCCACATTAGCCTAGCAGGGATCTGAAGGGAGCTCTTGCTCAGAAACACATCCTTCAGGAGACAAGAGTTCCTTTTGGCTGGGACAAGCTGAAAAGTTCAGCTTTTCTTCTTCATCTCAAGTTGGATCATTAAAAAGTTGGATCATCATGCTAGAGAAGGCTCTTCCACAGCATCCTTGGGACCTCTTCTATCATCAGGGAAGGGGGACAGTGACAGGAGATGTGGTGTCTCAAGCCAAATAGTCTCCTGGCTCCCTGCTTTTGAGAAGAACATGAAGAATCACAGAATCAGAATCACAGAATCACAGGGATTGGAAGGGACCTCAAGAGATCATCTAGTCCAGTCCCCCCATAACAACAGGATAAGGACCTTGCCACCTCCCATTTCCACTCAACTTGACTTCACCCCACTGAGTAGAGGGATGGAGATGAAGAGATGGCTCTAATGGTGACTGCAAAGCCCCAGAAGGTCCCTTTTCATCCCACATGGCTTGAGTTCTGTATTTACCTATTAATTTTGAAGAGTAATAATTCCCAGTTTCCCACTGGCTAGAGTTGGATCTCTGTCTTCTTCTCCAGAGGTGCCCAGCAATCCTCTTGCTCTCCAGAGGTCTACAAACATGTTCAGGAGCAATCTCTTCATCAGCAGCCATGGTTTAATTCATATTTCTCTTTATATCCTTCAATGGGTGAGATCTTTTTACTTCTTGGTGACACTTTCAGTGTCTTTGGCTGGGAGGCAGGACGTTGATTTGTGTTCTGCTTCCTCCCAGGATTTATCTTCACTTAGGAAGAACTTGTCTGACCTTGGCCTTTTAATTTTGCTTATCTTTTCTTTGCTCCTTTCTGTGTCTTTGACCTGAAATGCTGGGTTACAGAATAACTGAACATCCAGGCTTCTCTTTTTCTTTTCCAAGAGTCCAAATGCAGCAGGGAAGCAAGATTTGTGAGCTTTCTTCATTGATTTATTTTCCCTGCTTTCCTTCTGCTGGGAAAAAACCTCACAACAAAATAAATCTTCAAGTAAAACTCATGTCCACTGTGCCCAAGGCTTAATGCTAGATAATAACATCATCTCACAGCTGAGGATGAATGACTTGGGAGCCAGCAGACTGCAACAAATTTAAGCCCACTTGATAAACACACAGCAAATGAACCATTCATTACTTCAGGCATGAGTTTGGCAGAAAATCAGAAGCGAGTTTCAACATTTTCCAGCAGCCTGAACTACTGGCACAACTGAAAAATCCCTCTCCAGGGTTTAAGTCCCCTGAGGAACAGCAGGTGAAGCTCCACACACGGCACAGATGTGCCTGGAAATGAATTCTAAGCAGCAGCCAGAAGACAGGTTTGAAGTCACAGTTTTTGGAGTTTTTTTGGACAATTTTGGGCCATCCAGACACTCATATAGATCCCTGGCCTTTTGGATACATCCAGGATTTCACCTTAGACCTCAGAGAGGTGATTCTCCTGGACACAAGCCACCTCCTTCCAGAACTGAGTGGCTGCTTTTGGAAACCAGGAGTATTTTTCAGAATCTGAAAATTATATGGTCATAATTTTTTCAGCATCTGAGGTGAGCTCTCAAATTATGACTCTGTTGGAATTGCTTCCTCTCTTTTGGAGCCTGATACTCCTAATTGCCTGCAATCACTTGGTTATTGTGCAATGACTAATTGCTCCCCCGTTCACCAGCTCCCACCTAATTATGATAAGGCTGCTCCCCTGCCCTTTCTTCCCCATCTGCTTTCCAAAGATGAACTGTGCTGGCTGCTTTCATCTCTTTCTCAAGCAGAAGCTGTTCCTAAATCCTCGTTATTCTCTTGCAAATTGGAAGAGAAGAGATTTAGACTGGAGAAAAGAAGGAAATTCTTCACCATGGAGGTGGTGAGATACTGGGAGAGGTTGTGAATGCCTCCTCCATGGAGGTATTTAAAGCCAGGCTGAATGAGACATTGAGCAACCTGGTGTAGTGGGAGGTGTCCCTACCCATGGCAGGGAGGTTGGAACTTGATGATCTTGAAGGTCCCTTCCAACCCAAACCATTCTATTTTTCCATAATTCTATTAAAAAAAAGAAAATATATAAATTTTTTACTGTACTCAGTCTTTCACACATGCAGAAGAAGTGGCTGGCA
>VZTY01002461.1:0-22365 GCA_013400935.1 Turnix velox | reverse complement strand
TCTATGATTCTATGACACTTTAAAGGAAGAAGAAACAACTAAGTTTTAAGTTCAAAATCAGGTACTTTCTGATTTTTTTTTTTGAAGTTACTGCAATTGTAGGTAAAAACTATCCCAAGCATGCAGACCTTCACCAAAGCCTGCACAGTGGCTGAGAACTGAATGCTCTGGCTAATGAGAAGGAGTGATTATGTAGATTTAACACAAACAGACTTTCAAAAGGTTGAGGATGGTGTTTAATCTTTCCTCCTGTATGTACTGACAAAGCCCACAGCCTGTATCAGGGCCAGGGTTTTCACAGTCACTGCTTCTAGGATGTAAATTGTCATCTGTGGTCTTTGTTCTCAAACATATGACCTTGCATTTTGCTGTTTAAAAACACATGTTCAGAGGAGTCTGGATCACCAAATGTTGCAGTTTGCCTCACACACTTGACCCTTCTTGTTTATTTACCACTGGGGTGTATCTGCAACTTTTCCAGCAGCTAGTTTGTTTTTCTTTCAGATCTTTGATCACAATAATGAATAGCCCAGGGGCAAGAACAAATCATTGCAGATCATTGATAGAAATACTCTTCTGACACTCTTCAGCTCTGATACATCAGTTTACTCATTCAATATGGGCTACATCTAGGATAGTAACATTTTAAAACTACAATACACAGTCATTTTTATAGAATCATATAATAGTTTGGTTTGGAAGTTTGTGGCCCTCCTCTGGACCTGCTCCAAGAGCTCAATGTCCTTCTTATGTTGAGGACTCCAGAACTGGACACAACACTCCAGGTGGGACCTCACCAAAGCCCAGTATAGGGGAAAAAATCACCTCTCTTGACCTACTGGTCATACTTCTCTTGATGCAGTCCAGGATTGTGTTGGCCTTTTTGGCTGCAGGCACATTCTGCTGGCTCATGTTGAGTTTTTCTTCCATCCTTCTCTTCAGGGCTGCATTCAAGCTGCATTCCACCCAGCCTGTATTTGTGCTTGGGATTGTCCTGACCCATGTGCAGGACCTTGCACTTGTCCTTGTTGAACTTGATGAGGTTGGCATGGGCCCACTTCTCAAGCAGTGAATATCATAGAATTTTGAACATTCCCAGTTATCACACCAGTTAGCTGAGGAGAGATCAAAGTTTAGGGCAGCTCTGTCAATTTTAAGAGAAGAAACAAGAAACATATTCTGACAGCTCAGAATATTACTAAAGATCTGTTTGATAAAAGTTGATGTTGGACTGGAAAGATCATTCTGTGCTCTTGGAGCTCATAAGCATGTCAAGACTGAGCAGTGAAATTATTCTTCAATTTTTTTAAGAAAGAATTTTTCAGGTATTCAGGTGGTAAGAAGTGACAGGACTAAGATTATCTATGCAAACTAGGGGGGTTTTGTGAGTAGAGGTTAAGATAGATTCTCATGGCATGGCTGCTGTTGATTATTCCACAGGTCCCATGCCTTATTGATTTATTATTTCCATTATTTTTAATCCAGGCTCCTGAGTTCTGTCTGACTTCTGAGAATGCAACACAAGCTGTGGTGCTCTTGGAGAACATCATCCAATGAAGTCATCATTGACCAGGTATACTGCCAAAAATGAACATCAGTCAGCCCCACAGGTGGGGATATACCACTGAGAGGGGGCCAGAAGGGATTTTCGTTCCCTCTTGGACTTCTCACCCTCCTCCATGTAACACCAGGGAGTTGGCTTTGGACAAGACGGAATGGAGAGAGAGGGCTAATGGTGATGGTGACTTGAGCTTCTTGGCTGTCCCACAGGGTGGGAATAGGCTACTCTGATGATGAATGTAAGAGGTTTGGTCTTCAGTCCCTAAGCAGAGGTCTCTACAGAAGCATCTTACCTCTTACAGAGCCCTTTGCTGATGGTTCTCATTAACTATAGGAGAAGCTGCACTGGAAACAAGTTATTTCTATGAAGGTGCTAACTTGTGACATATGGGCGCAAACTTTGGTGCAAATGCTGTAAAAATTGATTGTTAAACTCTAGAAAGTCTTGCCCATCTGACCAGGAAAGCTCCAAGACCAGTCATCCATCTGATTGACGACAAAGTTGTCATTTCCTTCCTCAGAACAGGGCTGTGGTCTTTGGTTTTTCACTGGAAGTGGCATTTTTTCTTCACTGGAATGGGCTTGTGGCTTGTGATTTACACCCTTTGCCAGACCACCCTAGTTAAAAGTTTCATACCTTCCCAACACCAGTGAATAGCATCTCTTTTCTCTGCTTTTTGGTGAAACTGAACTCCCTCTATATAAATAATATTTCACATCCCTTCTGCACCCTTCTTTCTTTCCATGTGTAACAGCCTGGTCTTCCTGCTTCCCTTGTTAGCAAACTTCAAACCCAAAATACTTAATTCAAACCCAAAATACTTAATTCAGACCCAAACTAAAGCACAGCATTTTTAATGAAGGGACTTCAAATATTAATCAAACCTATCTTAGCTCCTCCAGCTGGCAGTAAAGTAAAAATTGAGGCACAAAGCAGCTTTTTTTTCTTTGTTTTGGACTTTTTGGACAAGCTGTAATATTGGCTGTTCTTTCAGAAGTTGGCATGTCACAGAGGCTGGCTGCTCTTGCCTCTTCTTCATTCTTCAAATTGCAACTTTCTAGACGTTCTGAGCTATTCTTTTCTAACCAGTGTCCTAGCAGAAGAAGCAGTTGAGAGGTTTTTAACCACAGAACCTCAAGGTGCTGGGTTTCTCAGACACATGAATTTGTCTGTGAGAGATCATCCTGTACAGACTTTTTTTTAATTTTAGTGTCTTCCAAGCTGCTACAACTCTTGTGTTGCAAAGGCAGGAAGGCTCCTGGTCTTCCTGTCTTCATCCAAAGCTTAGCATCCAGCCAGAAGATTCAGTCAGGATTAAAACAATATTGAATTTTGCAGATCTCATTTATTTAAGAGAGTAAAGCATCTTTCTGTGCAAAGTGCTTCTTTTCAGCTTTCATTTCCTGGGCACAGAGTAACCTTTGTCTTGAGTACAATAATTAAGTTGTTGACCTTCCTTAGAGGTCAAACACAGCTTCCCTTTAGAGAAAGATAAAAACAAGGGAAAAAATAGATACTTTGACTAATCTTAAGATGCTTGCTCTGCATATCTGTGATCTTGTTGTAATTTCTGCTGGGTGCTTTTACCAAGATAATTCTGTTGATCCATCTATTTTGCTAGATAAACAGCACAGGATTTACTGTCATTGTCTTTCTCCCATTCTTTATGAGAGAAAAAAAAAGCATAGTAACTAGAGTTTGAGGAAGGGTGTGTATGCTCTAATGAGAATGTTTCCATGCGATTTTTAACATGGATTTCACTCTTTTTAATGATTTTTTGTCTCAGATCTTCTAAGGCTGGCTTTTTTTTTTTTCAATATCAAAGAAAATAATAGAGAAGGCAGCCATATTCATGGACCATACAAGCTAAATTGCCATTCTTCTTGTGTTGCTCCTATTTGTGCATGTAAACAGGTTCTCCTCATAAAATTACTTGAATTCTCCTCCTGATAAAATTACTCGTTTCTTACATTTACGTTTAAAACATTTGATTTTAATTATGAATCTTGGTTGATATTTATGTTCCTATCAGTTCCATGTTACATTCTGTATACTATTTGAGATCTTCGAGTCATACTATAGTTTGGGTTGGAAGGGACCTTAAACATCATCTAGTTCCAACCCCCCTGCCATAGGCAGGGACACCTCCCACTAGATCAGGCTGCTCAATGAATTGTCCAGCTTGGCCTTAAACACCTCCAGAGAGGGGGCATCCACAACCTCTCTGGGCAACCTGTTCCAGTGTTTCACCACCCTCACCCTAAAGAATTTCTTTCTTATCTCCAGCCTGAATCTCCCCTCTTCCAATTTACATCCATTATTTCTAGTCCCACCCTCACATATCCTATTAAAATGTCCTACCCCAGCCTTTCTGTGGCACCCCTACAGGTATTGGTAAGCTACTATGAGGTCCCCCCTGAGCCTTTTCTTCTCCAGGCAGAACAGCCACAAATTCTTCAGCCTGTCCAGCCCTTTGATCATCTTCATGTCCCTCCTCTGGACCTGCTCCAACAGCTCAATGTCCTTCTTATGTTACTGGACACAGTAACTCCAGGTGGGGTCTCACCAGAGCCCAGTAGAGGCGCAAAAATCACTTCTTTTGACCTGCTGGTCACAATTCTCTTGATGCAGCCCAGTAGAGGTTTGGCTTCTGGGCTGCGAGAACACACTGCTGGACCTTGCACTTGTCCTTGTTGAACTTGATGAGGTTGGCCTGGGCCCTCCTCTCAAGCCTGTCAAGGTCCCACTGGATGGCATCCCTTCCTTCTGGCAATTGTTGGAGTTCCCAGTAGCTGTACCTTTGTATTATCTGATTTGTCTCTGTGAGTAGCAGCAGTGAGTTTGACTTCTTTTTATAACAAAGTTTGAGATCTTGCCCATAGCATGGAAGCTTGGGGGAGGAACCCACTACCCTTTACAAACTGGGCAAGGAATGGAAATCCTCACAGGTGGAAGAAATCCATTCCTTCAAGAGGCTTGAGGCTTTATTGCTGATTTATGCAAATGGGATTGTACTGCCTGTAGGAGGAAGGAAAAGCAAACTGAGGCACTTCATCCCGAGCACTAGAATAAGGAAGCCCAGCCTTAATAATTCTGGATTATTAAACCTTCTATTCTAAACTTTCATATTCCCTATATGATTCTTATTCCTTCAGGCTTTTAGAGTTCCTTTCTCTGGTGCATGCAGTCTAATTAAGCCTGAAAATGCAATTAAATAGGTGGCCCTGTAAAAAGATCAATAGTAAATATACCCTTGGAAGCAAAAGAACAGAATCAGATCACAGCTTTGACTCCATCTCTTGCTGCTATGGCACTTCATAGGTATTAATGCATGAGAAATCCCCTCTTCACCCTCCAAAACCCTCACATTCATCCAGATATCCTATCATGGTGCATTAAAGTTAAATATGCCTTAATGAAAGAGGGCCTAAGTGGGAAAAGGACTAAGCAAAGCATCTTTTTTTTCTGTTCAGAAGCAAAAGAGAGATGCTGGTATCTAATTTTGGCCCTCTGGGAGATGCCTTGATACTGAAGTGGTCTGACCATGTCAAAACTAGAGTGAGAGACTGGTATCCTCCACTGCCAGCAGCCTTCCAGGCTTGTGTGGGCACCCCTGAAAACCCCTAAGTAGAAGCTTGGTTGCAGCCCTTTCAGCCATTTTAAGGCTTTGTAGGTAAATGTGGTCCAGCAGCAGCAAAAGGCAGCTCTGGTTTTAATAAAGATTAAAAAAATCCTTTCGAATGACCCTCCTTGTTCCTTGTTATTATACTGTATTAAAATATAAGAGCTCAGCCAAGGAGAATAGAAAACAAAGGGAAAAAGCCTTTAAAAAAAATTTCCACAATTTTATATCCTTTCCCTACCAACCCACCACAGAATTCAAGGGTGGGGGATTCAAGGGCTGAAAGAATCTTCACGTGGTGCCAAAAATTCCCCACAGATCTCTCTGCTCCCCTCTGAATCTGGCTGTTTAAAAGCAAACGCATTGTGTTGGAGATGCTAGTTTGGATCTAGGAGGTGGGATGTCATTAATTAGCTGTTCTTTTGATTTCTAACCATCACGTGTGCATTTCACAAGAGCATGGACTTTGACTGAGTAGGAAATAAGTTGCACCACTTCTGCCTACAAATGATGGATCAGCAGGGGATTATGGTGTGTGTTTTATAGCTGCTGATGCTGATGGAGTCACATGAGAGCAAATAGGGGGGGAAAAAAAAGAAAATAAAAAATCTGGATGAAATGGCAGTAACAGATTTGAAAGTGTTTATTTTAGTCATAATTGCACTGCTTTTTACATAACTTCTTTGATCTGGAGGTTGAAAAGAGGCAAAGCCAGTAGTCCACAGTAGACGTAACCAAAGATAAACTTCTCTGCAGAGTTTAAGAAAATCAAGCCTGTAGTGAAATACACACAGGGACATATACAGTGGGGAGGGGAAACTCAGGCTCCAGCCTGCCAAAAAACACAATTTATTGCCATTTCAGCTAATGAAGCCCCTTTTCTGGATTTCACAGTGGCTGCATTTATTTTAACCTTTATATGGATCATATAGGAGAGGAAATTCAGTGCAACAAAGCAGTCATGGAAAGTGAAGGAAAAAATCTTTACTCCTGCCTTCCAGTGCAACACAAATAAATAATAATCACAGAATCAACAGAATATCAGGGATTGGAAGGGACCTCAAGAGAGCATCTAGTCCAGTCCCCCTGCTGGAGCAGGAACACCTTGACCAGGTCACACAGGAAGGCATCCAGGTGGGTTTTGAATGTCTCTAGGAGAAGGAGAATCTACATCCTCTCTGGGCAGTCTGTTCCAGTGTTCTGTTCACCCTCACTGTGTAAAAGGTTTTATTATATTTCCATGGAACCTCCTGTGTTCCAGTTTTCACCAATTTCCCCTTGTTCTATCATTGGAGGTCACTGAGAAGAGCCTGGCTCCATCCTCCTGACACTCTCCCTTTCCATATTTATAGACATGAATGAGGTCACCCCTCAGCCTCCTCTTCTCCAAGCAAAAGAGACCCAAACTGGAAGGGACAGCTAAGTCCAGCAGGATCTTTATCAGCATGAAGGTCCAGCCACCCTTGCTCCATGGCCCAGTTGCCCATGAATGATCCTGGATATGCCTCAGAGGGTCCCTTGTGGACTGGGAGGCAAATTCTTCATCAGAACAGCGATCTGGGGTTTGTGCTGACCTAACAAAATGACAAAATGTCTCTGTCTTGCAGAGGAAGCAAAGTCCTGTGTGTCTGCTCTCCTACTAGAATTGAATTTGCTCATCAACCTGCAGACCTGGGGAGATGCAGCACTTCAGCCTCTTGCCTGTGACCTCTCAGGTAAGGGAATAAACAGGACCCCATAGCCCCATTTCTCTCTCTTTTTTTTTTTTTCTTAAAACTAAGAAGCACCTCCTAACTGCAATGCTTGCAGACTGAGGACATCATGATACTGTTTAATTGCACAAGGTCTTTGTCATCTTTACCCCAGAGGAGGGAGGAGGTTTGTAGAGGAAGTGTTGGCATTTTTTGGGATCTGCTGATGTGGCTGGAAAAGCAAGACTAGGTGTCTGCCACACAAGCCTTTTCACTGAATCACAGAATATCAGGGATTGGAAGGGACCTCAAGAGATCATCTAGTCCAATCCCCCTGCCAGAGCAGGAACACCTAGACAAGGTCACACAGGAACTCATCCAGATGGGTTTTGGATGTCTCCAGAGAAGGAGACTCCACAATCTCTCTGGGCAACCTGTTCCAGTGTTCTGTTACTCTCACTGTGAAAAAGCTTTTTCTTACATTTCTCTGGAACCTACTATGTTCCAGCTTGTACCCATTTCCCCTTGTCCTATCATTGGATGTCCTTGAGAAGAGCCTGTTTCCATCCTCCTGACACTCATCCTTTACATATTTATAAACAGGTCCTTCTTCCACCAGAAGACCAAGCACATTCAGTGCAGTCTGTGGCACCCCCCTTTACATATGGTGATAATGTACAAGGTTTATTATGTGTCTTCTCTTTAATTTCCTTTTTTTTCTTGTCCAAAATTATTCTGGAAGGGTCTTACATGGACTGACTCTCCCAAACCCCAAAGGCAGGCTCTTTGTGGAGCCTTTCAGAGACAGACCCTACCACAGCTACCCCAAAAATGCTCTTGTGAGCCATTCCCCTCTCACTCATCTCCAGGGGAGATGCAGAGGTGCTCTTGGCTCACTGAAACCCATTGGAGTCCTCCCATCAGTCCATTATCCCACCCACCATTGGTATAAACATGCATGTTATTGCAAAAGCAAATCACACTTGAGCAAAAAAATGGTTCAAAAACAAAGCTATAAAACCCTGGACTCTGTTATTAACTTTAAATGAATCATTTAGGTTGTTTCCTTCTACACATCCCAACCCCATTAACTTATTCTTGAGGGGAATGTATTTATGGAGCCATGTGCTCCTCACATGGCTGAGACTAAAAATAGCTTCAGAAACTCATTCCAGCTAAAACTTCATTTAAATTACGGTTTGCCAGCCTGACAAAAGACCATAGAGTGGGTTCCTTAGCCTGGTGGCTTTATTTCTAGTGATAACCTTGACCTTGCTGATTATTTTTGGATTCTCCATAGTCTGTTTCTATCTAACGCTATGTATGTATGTATATATAAATACACATACACATTCTTAATCATAAAAAAGCCCCAAATTACATATAAAATTTATTTCTTCTCTATGGCCTAGACTTCCACTTGGGCAACAAGCAAACTACTTTTTTTTTTTTCATAAATATACAGTGTGGAGACAGGCAGAATCAGCCCATTTGGTTTGGGGGTTCTTTTGAGAGACATTTTTTTATCAGACATTGCAAGTAGGGTGTTTTAAATACAGAACTGCTCTTCCCATCTTCTTTTTCTCGGTGATTGGCAGATCTGATGCCTCAAAATGTCTGAACCCTCATGGGTCAAATCCTTCTTCCTTTTAATCCAGTATGAGTTTTGTCACTCGTTTTAAAGCCAAAACTGTAGCCCTTAATAGACAATTACACAATCCTTGGATGAAAGAGATGTTTTCTCCTTGCCCTGGATAATTAAGTCCAATGGACAATCTTTCCATTCCCATCACTAGTTGGTTGTTTCAGTTTTTTTTTTACTTGGTCTTGAGATGTGTCCTGAGCTCTGAAGGCTGAAACACTTTAGAAAAGAGTTTCTGAGTCCATAGAGTGGCAACAAACAGCTAAGAAAAACAAATGTAATGTCAGTAAGCTCAGGAGCCGCACAGGGATCCATATATACTGAAAAAAAAATGCAGCAGTCCATAATAAAAAACTAGAGGGAAGACTAGTGAATTTGTGAATGTTGCTCTATCCATGGGAGATATTCTGGTCTCATAAAAATGCTTAGATTTGTGGAAAAATTCTTTTTTTTTTCCCATTTCAGGGCTTTTCTGTCTGAATCCCAGTGCTCATTTCCACAGTGCTAGTAGTTATTAAAAGATCTCCTTTTTGCTTTGAGAAGTCACACCACTTAATGATGCTGCATTCCCTCTGTCCAGTAGGACAGAAGAGGTCATTTTCCTTTGTGTAAACCAGTTGCTATTTTAACTAGACACTCTTCTGTCCACTGGTATGTCTTTCGGTCCTTCTAGGTCCCCTCCCCATGAGAATGTTCCCTTCACCCTGCTTGTCACATGGAATTTTTCTCTTATTGCTTTCTTCTGTTGATATAAAGTAATCACTTAAAACACTTACTGAAATGCCAGTGGTAGAATCTTTTAATCATTATTTTCTCCCCATCCTTCACAGCTTTTTCTTCTGAGCACTTCTCCCCAAGAAACTGCTGGTCATCCCACACTGGTACCCAGATTTTTAGGGTTCCCTTAACACCAAGAAATGCACGTGAGTATTTTTACAATATAATTTCTCCTCCTTTTTCCTGCTCTGGATTTACATTCTTCATTTGGAGTGTGGTTGGGGTTTGTTTCCATTTGCTTTCAGCTTGGTTTAGATTTATGAGTTTTGTGTCATTTGACTAATTTAGTGCATCATTTCTCAATTTCTTCCTCAAATTGTTAATAGGTCTGGCAATCCTTGGCCTTGCTCCACACTGAAAACTAACTTAGAATTATATTATATTAAACAGCATTGCATTTTATTAATATATTCACACACATCTGTGCGTATAATTTTTTTTTTAAATTTTTAGTGTTTAAAGCACTTTCACTCAGTGGCAGAATTTTCTCCTTTCAACCATGACTGCACAGCTCATTTCATAATCTCAAGTAAGACTCTTTCTCCAAGGCCAAGTAAGTTTTGTGTGTTATTTTGCTGAAGTAGTCAAATAATGCTGGTGGGCTGGGGAGGTTTCATATCTCTTTTTCATGTTATGCTTGCAAGTCTTCTATTTCTTCAATGATCATATCAGCTATTTTCCTTGGTGCTGCTGTCTACAGTAAATAGATGCCATTGTAGATAGAGCTGCTGCACTAAATGAACCAGAACAATTTGTAGTCTGACTGCTTCCAAGAGGATCCTTGTGAGTTTTCTAGAGAGGAAATTAAAGCTGCCACACTTAGTTCATTTACAAAAGACATTGCAGCCTTGATGATGACAAGAAGGAGACAAAACAGAGCAACTTCAGCATTCAGAGATTAATTTTCCCCCAAGTTCTGTTTGGTTTAAATTAGTTTATGGGGCAATAACATCAAGATGGGATTCCTGGGGGAATTCAGGCTCAGCACCCAGCAATCAGAAACTTTTAATTCTACACACATTCAATTGATCTAATAAACATTTCACACTTCAAATTGCATTATCAGCCAGGAAAAACACGCCTTCCAGCCATTTTATATCACATACCTTTGTCTAGTTGAATTAGGAGGATATTTTTGTTTGTTTTTTTTAAGAGAACCTGTTAAATCACTGAAAGCAAGCCTTGGTGAAGGTAAGGTTAAGAGCAAAAGATGCTTTATAGTAGTATAGCTTATCCCTGCAGATTGGAACACACTTTCTATCAGCTCCACCACAGTACCTTAAGTATTTCTAGTTTCAAATTAGAAGAATTAAGTCAATAGATAAACCCTGTGTTTTAGAGCCTCGAGTAACTACTTGGAAATGAAGGGCAGAAATCAGATTTGAAGCATTTCACTGGACACAAACTAAAAAGTAGCGTTTAACAAAAAGTTTTTTGTTAATAAGACTTAAATATTGGGGGAGATCTTCATTACAAAAGGCAGGAAATTCCAGGTTTTGTGCATCATCACCTTCTTTGCATGGGTGTGCTGGAAGCAGTGCTCTGGTGCACACAGTGTATTTTAGGGTCTGGCCACTCTTGAATTGTCCACATAGCCTGGTTCCTACAACTTCATCTGGTGCTGATGGCCTCCATGCTAAGGGTTTTCTGTAGCACCAAACCCCAGCATGGACAAGAACCTCTCAAGAGGAGTTTTTGGCTTCTTCAAGAGGAGTTCACCAGCCCTGCTCAGATCTGAGGAGCTAGGGGTGAAAATCTGCAGCTGCTGGTGGTTTGTCTCCTGCTTTGGAGCTTCTTTGGCTTCATTATTTTTTCTGTATATATCAGTGTTGAAAATACAAGTTAAAAAAAAAATCCCACTAATTTAATACACTTTGTAACTTGAAATTTGAAGGGTTTTTAAAAGAATACATAAAAATGGTTGTGAGGTTAATCCCTAGAGCATAAGGGGGAATAACAGTGCAGGCTCTAGCTATCACAGCCCCTCCAAAAACAATTAAATACACAGGCTTTTGTGTTGACCAAGCCCAGTGCAGCTCCAGGGAATTCGAGGCAGGTATCTGAGGACAAAATCTGCCTTGCTCTTTGACAGGGACAGGGATTTGGAAACTCCATCCTCCACCACATCCATGAAAAAATCAAAGGATGGCAAGGCAGAGACAAAGTTCTGTTCTCTTGGAAACAAAGAGCTGCCAAAATGTTTGGGTCAGGCCTTTTTGGCTGGTTTTGGGGTTTTTTTTTCCTTTTTTTTCTTTTCTTTCTTTATTTTTTTTTCTTTGCTTATTTTCCTTTGGGCAGACAGAACTGGGCTGCAGCTGAGGTGGTCACAGCCTCAACCAGCACCCAAGGAGCCCAACTACAGCTGCTGGACCCCAAAACACAAAGTACAGAGGATTTATTAATCATGCACATGTTTCAGGGAGCCTCATAACAGCCTCTGTGTGTTTGTATGTGTGTGGGGAGGGGTGTTGAAGCACACTGTTGGAGCTTCAACATCTTGTTATGTCCTTTAATGAAACTGCTGGCAATGAGGTAGGAATTTTTTTCTTTTTTTTTTTTTCCCTTCGTTTGGTTTGAATTTTTAAAAAGCATAATTTCAGCAATTTTTTTTCTCTCTGTTCTTAAACACACACAGGCAGAAATTGCTTTAGACAGGAAGAATTTTCTAAATTGAGTTAGGCTCGAACAAATGAGAACCTATTTTTAAAAAGTGCTGCGGTGCTTTGCTTTCTTAAAAGAAAAAAAAAAAAAAAAGAAAGAAATTCTTGTATTCCCAACTGTTTTTCAGCAAACTTTCATCAGCCTGTGTAAAGCTCTGCAAGTGTGAATATTCATATTTCAAACATCTGGCTTGCAAATCGAGCATTTCAGGAGCACTGTGTCTTCACTGACTGGGGGATTGTCAGTAAGACTTCATCTACACCCAGCTCCTTCC
Organism: Turnix velox; assembly: GCA_013400935.1. Lineage (NCBI taxonomy): Eukaryota > Metazoa > Chordata > Aves > Charadriiformes > Turnicidae > Turnix > Turnix velox. Next base: position 10,137 of record VZTY01002461.1, on the reverse strand, counting down.
CTCCTGCATTCTTCACAGGAATAGACTTCTCTTTTTTGACTAGAATGGGATCAGAATCCATCCTTAAAATAGTGGCCCCCTGGTTTAATCCATGACAAGGGACAAACAAATAGACCCTTTGAAATGAGTTGCATCTTTTGTGTCCTGCTTATTGGCTGAGGCAGGTGTCAATTGAATCTTTTCTGTGCTTGAAAGGCAAAATGTTGGAGTTAAATCCACTTGTAAATTTTAAGTATTTTACAAACTCCCTCAGGGTTCTACTGAAAAGCTACTTAAGTGCCAGAAGTCAAATAAAGGGTTAATTCGCCTCCCTCCCTCCTTTTCTCTCCATTTCTCATTCTGTTTCAAGTTATTTCTTGTTTAAAAAAGATCTCTCCAGTGTCTCCATATACAGTAAAACAACTCTTCATACCCAAGGGTCTGATCCTGCCTGCACTGAAGTTCATTTATTTGTTAATCCCTGAAAAGGATTTCCTTTTATAGAGGGCTCAGCCACAAATTTTCTGTTTTCTTGAGCCAAAAATCTTATCAACCACCTGCTTTGTGGATCGAGTGCTATAAACAGCCTCAGACTTTTTAACTTTGTGACAAGGACTAGAAATAATGGATGTAAATTGGAAGAGAGGAGATTCAGGCTGGATATAAGAAAGAAATTCTTTAGAGTGAGGGTGGTGAGACCCTGGAAGAGGTTGCCCAGAGAGGTTGTGGATGCCCCCTCTCTGGAGGTGTTTAAGGCCAGGCTGGATGAGGTACTGAGCATCCTAATCTAGTGGGAGGTGTCCCTGCCTATGGCAGGGGGGTTGGAACTAGATGATGTTTAAGGTCCCTTCCAACCCCAACTATTCTATGATCCCATGACATTTCAAAGGGAGAAGAAATAACTTTTACATTCAAAATCAGGTACTTTCTACTTTTATTGCAGTTACTGTAATTGTAGGGAAAAATTATCCCAAGCTTGCAGACAAGGCTTTGGATAGACCTCACAGCGGCCTCCCAGTACCTGATGGTACCTACAGGAAAGATGGGGAGGATCTGTTTGCCAAGCCATGTAGCAATAGGATGAGGGGCAATGGTTTTAAACAAGAGCAGGGCAGGTTTAGATTAGACATTAGGGGGAAGTTCTTCACCATGAGGGTAGTGATGCACTGGAACAGGTTGCCCAGAGAGGTGTTGAAGACCCCATCCCAGGAGACCTTCAAGGCCATGCATGATGAGACTCTGAGCAACCTGATCAGGTGCAAGATGTCCCTGCTCACTGCAGGATGGTTGGAATAGATGTCCTTTGAAGATCCCTTCCAACTCAATGCAATCGATGGTTCTATGGTTCAGTGACAACAAGCCCATGTTTTAAGAGAATGATGTTACATATATGAAAATGCGTTGGAAATATAAAAATTATGCAGTAATGTAACTTTAAAATGAACAATGATCATAGGCAGCGCATGGGATGAGAAATTCTCAGCAGGATCAGATGAGGCTGGTTGGTATTCACTGGCACTTGCACCTTTTTAACACATTCTAAATCCTGTCTAGGGTTTCTAAAGGTCTGTCTAGGGTTGGATCACCTCCTGAAGACAATTCTGCCTGTGCTGGGAGGTTATTGATAGGCAAAGCAAAAAACCCTCAGTGGATGAGTAGCATGTAACTGTCTCAGGCAGCAAGGTGGAGCTCCAGGTATTGCTTTTTCCATGCTGCTTTGTTTCACACTTGCTATGGTCTTCAGGGCACTGGAGGAGGGGAAATATCCATCAGGCAGTCATCTGATTTGAATGTGTTCTTTGATCTTCAGTGATTTCTTCAGATGTGTACACCAGAGTGTTCAAGCTGTTCTCCCTCCCCTCCTCTATCACAGGGGCTCAGCCCTGCTGTAAACCCACCCTATACCATGTAAAAAACAGGTTCCAGCCCCAAGTCACTAGCTGGCCAGAGGAATTCCTGCAAAACTTTTGTCTCTGTCAGGTCCAGGAGAGACCTCAAGAGATCATCTAGTCCAATCCCCCTGCCAGAGCAGGAACACCTAGACCAGGTCACACAGGAACTCATTCAGATGGGTTTTGGATGTCTCCAGAGAAGGAGACTCCACAAACTGTTCCAGTGTTCTGTTACCCTCACTGTGAAAAAGTTTTTTTCTTACATTTCTCTGGAACCTTCTATGCTGCAGAGGCTCTCCAGCTTCACTCTTTGCTCTGACCTATCTCATCCAGACCTACCAAGGCTTTTACCATCCCACTGTGGACAGCAGGTGAAGCTGTTGCTATCCAAATGGTGCTGCAGAGAGCAGCAGGGATGTGCACATTTGTTTGCCAGACAGCCTGCTTGAAGGGAATGTTTTCCTAAGAATTAAATACTTGAGATGAGAGGCCCCAGATTCTCTGCTTTCTTTCTCCATGACTTTATTTGACATAATGGGATCCTCCCATTTGAACATTTCAAATTATTCCTTTCCACTACTGCTTGGGACGTTCCCTGGGGACTCTACCACTGTTTGCTACTAGGATTATCACTGTAGGTTCTCTGCTATCACTAGCATAAGCAAAACCATGTTGAAAGCTGCACTAAAGGTGGACAAATAAACCATCCTGCCCTTTACATTGGGGGAAAAAAACATCTAATCCAACTGTACAAATTAATTGGAGAACTCAGCAATTTAATAAAATTAGTTAAGAGAAGGGACACATGATTTCTTCTCCCTTTTAAATGATCTCTTCACCTGCAGTAATAACTCTGAGCCTATTCCCACTGTTCCCATGCAGCCTGCCATGGAACTTCACTGAGCGTCTTGTCACAGTCCCTACAGAAAAGAGATCTGCTTCCCCTAAGAGTTTTTTTCCTGCCTCTCAGCAAACAAACATGCCTTAAAAGACTGGAAGGAGAAAAAAAATGTCCTCACTCTTTCTGCCACAGTAATGACAGGACTATGGCCTTTTTCCACTTGTTTCAGTACATGGTGTGGAGTACTTGTCTGGAAACATTGGCTGGAGGCTCCCTGATGTAAAAGAAGAGGGTATTTATCACTAATACTATTTAGCTCTGGCTCAAAAATTAGGTGAGAAACCTCAGAATGAATTCAATGTATTATTACAGAAGGCAAAATAGGCAGTTTTCAAAAGTGTTTTATTGATGTGGCATCATTTTGACTTGACAAAACATTGCAGGAAGATATTCAGTGACCTCCAATGATAGGACAAGGGGAAATGGGTACAAGCTGGAACATAGAAGGTTCCAGAGAAATGTAAGAAAAAACTTTTTCACAGTGAGGGTGACAGAACACTGGAACAGGCTGCCCAGAGAGGTTGTGGAGTCTCCTTCTCTGTAGACATTCAAAACCCATCTGGAGGAGTTCCTGTGTGACCTGGTCTAGTTGTTCCTGCTCTGGCAGGGGGGGTGGTCCCCTCCAATCCCTGATATTCTGTGATTAGGAAATCCAGAGCACTGGCTATCAAGTAGAGGAACTGTTTTAGTACAGAGAAAGTAAAATATACCCCCTGAAGCCCCTCTCTGGGAGATATAGTTGAACTGGGGAGATCCTTACCTGTGCCAGTGCAGCAAAGCCCTAAAAGGAGGCTAAATCACCTTGTACAGACTGCTCTAGATGTGTTAAATCACTTGAGTGAAGCCAGGTGACACAACATCTAAAGCCATCGAGAAATGAAGTATATTTTCTTTACCTATTTCATGGGAAAGAAAAGTTCCCCACAACAGACAGCTAAATCCATTTTATTATGAGACAGTCAGATGCACCCACCATCACAGAACATGCTTTGAAATCCTTTTCCTTCCCTTCTGCAAGGCTGGCTTTCTGATTTCTTTTTTTTGTTTTTAAAATTAAGTTCCTGTTATCCAGAGTCACAAAAGCAGTCTTAAAAAAAAAAGGTAATGTGCTATTTTCCCTAGGGAAGTGAAGGGTTGAAAATTGTAGGTGTGGAAGAGAGTGTTGGCCAGAGAGCACCTTCTTCATGAGGACAGGCTGAAGGAGTTGGGGTTCTTCAGGCTGGAGAAGAGAAGGCTCAGCGAGGACCTCATAGTAACTTATCAATACCTGAAGGGGGCTACAGAAAGGCTGGGGTAGGATTTTTTAATAGGATATGTGATGGAAGGACTGGGAATAATGGATGTAAATTGGAAGAGGAGAGATTCAGGGTGGATATAAGAAAGAAATTCTTTATAGTGAGGATAGTGAGACACTGGAACAGGTTGCCCAGAAAGGATGTTGATGCCCCCTCCCTGGAGGTAGGTATTTAAGGCCAGGCTGGACAAGGCACTGAGCAGCCTGATCTAGTGGGAGGTATCCCTGCCTATGGCAGGGGGTTGGAACTAGATGATCTTTAAGGTCCCTTCCAACCCACACCATTCTATGATTCTCTGAATGTGTGAATTGCTCTGTTTAGCTCTCTTCTAATTTTTTTTTTAGCCATCAGAAAAGTTGATCATCTGCTAGGCTGTTGAACCAGGACAAGACTCATCAGAAGTGAACTAGCTGACTCAAACCTCAGCCACACAACCCCTCAAGTTGATTTACAGCTTTTTCCACCTATCAGCTGGGTCAGGGCCACCCCTTTTACTCTGCTCATAGCTCCCACTGGATGTGTTCATGTAAAGCTCCTTCTCTGCAGGACCCACTCACAGAGGGCCTGAGGGTGCGCTGCCACATCATCCATCATTACATGGAATAATTTAAACATAATGATAAATTTGGCTGAGCTGCTTTAATGGCTGAGCCAAATTTAGTGGCTCATCTCTGCCAAAACCTGGGGCTGCCTCCCCACTTGTGGCCAGGGGCCAGCTCTGCCACATGGCTGGCACCACAGATTAAAAAAAAGATTTAAAAAGCCACCAGGAAAGTGCTTGTCTTGCCTTGAAATGCTGCTTCTCATCAAACCCAGGTAATTCAGTCAGGTGCCTGAGCCTTTACTCTCTGCTTTTAGTGCTTGTCTCAGCTAAACCAACCCAGCTACTTCTGCAAGCAGAAAACCTTCTGTTCAGAAGAAAAAAGGAGCTTGCTGGTTTCACTCTGTTTTCTCTGAAGAGGCAGAAACTGCCTTTGTGGCAAAGCTCTTGTGAAAGTCAGCAGAATTCAGGCTCTTTTGGGCACTCCTGAAAAATGTTGCCCAGCAAATGGATTCCCACAGTCCTTAGCTGCGCTGCAGCGTGGCACTTGCACATCATCAGGGCAAAAATGTGCAGCATCATGAGAAGTGAAAAGGGGGCAGAGGAAAATAAATGAGATTTGATATTTTAAAAAAATAAAATAAAAAAACCCTAAGATATAAATCACAGGCAAGAAGCTGGGAACTGGGCTGGAATGTTTTCTCCATTTCCCCCTTCCATCATTCAGGTTTCTTGTTAGACATTTCCACTTTGGCTTCGAGGTTTTAACAAAGTGGTTGCTGAATTTCCAGTCTGTCATGGAAGGCACTGTCACTGCAGAATTCACAAATCTTGACCCAGCCATTAGGCCCAGTTTGGGGCAAAAGATGTAGAAGGGAAGGAAAGCACTGATCTTGGAAAGTGGAGATCTCTGAGCTAATCAGATCCTTAAAAATTGATAGTGGTTACTATTCAAGTTGTAATTTATTGAGATGAAGGAACTATGTATCATAGGAAGACCTAGGTTGCCTGCTGGGGAAGGTTTTTCTTCCTTTTTTTTTTAAGAGAAGATCCTTGTGTGTGCATTTGCAGCTTAGAGCTAAGAGAGAGGTTGGAGCTAGAAACTAATCAGCCATTCTGTCTCTTATCTGCTGATCTGGGGGGAAGGGGAATGTGGGCAAACAGGCATTAAATTCCACCAGCAGGCAAGGGGAAGGTATTCCTTGATAAGGCAGCATCCAGGATGATGAGCCATAAAGCAAAGGAAGGTGGGGAAGAGGCAGGGAAAGCTTTAGCCATCTGTCTCAAGCCAGGCTTGCTCAATGCTTGCCAGAGCAGAGGTCAGCACCAACAATAATAACCCTGGAGAAGCCAGATGTATGCTTCCTATTCACCAATCATCTACAAAGCGTCTCAGGGTGAAATCCTGGCTCCTCTGAAGTCAATGGGAGCTTTGCCAATGCCTTCAGTGGAGCCAGGTTTTCATCCCAGATCATTTGAAAGCAACCCCTAGGCTTAAAGATAAAACAATGGCATCCTGGGAGTGGGTGAGAGCAGGAGCTGGCTGAGGAGGGCAGATGAGGCTCTACCAGTTGTGCTCTTCTAAAAAAGCTTCCAGCCTTACAGACAGAGTCCTGGAGCAACAGCAGGATTGACAACAAAGGGATCAAGTGGACAAGCAGGTATCTTTGAACCTTGCTGTCTTTGAATCTGGGTATCTTTGAACCACTGGGACAAGTGGGGTGCAAGAGATGAGTGAGCCACGATGTTCTGGCATAAAACCCAGGGATGGTCTCACCTCTTCTTCTGGAAAATGAAGCATGTAGAGTGACTTATGCCATGTTACATTGTAGCACATTGATTTTTCTTCCTTCCTTTCTCCTCCAGGAATTCTCACACTGGCCTTGAAGGATGTCACCTAGTGGCCAATCATCTAAAATTGGGATTTTTCCCACTTGACCAATGTGTTATTCATTTCAGTCTCTAGGATGCTATAAAGTGCTGTGTCTCAGGCAATATTTAGTTTTGCAGGACTCATAACACCACGAGTAGGTGTAGTGAGGTTGGGTCTAGGCAATGTGGTAGGTCTGACATGATGGACAACAGCAGGACATCACAGTTTCAACCCCTGTCACAGTTTCTTAGCCTTGAGCACTGAAGGTGACACGGTGACAATGGAGATCTGTTGTTCATTTTTGTTGACAGGCTGGTGTAAGGGAAACTGAGGGGCCTTTCATCTCACAGCATCAAGACTTGAGAGAACAGACCCTGGAAACATCTCCCCAGGAAAGAGTCCTCACCGAATAGTGGACATGGACAGCCACATCTCCCTTTCAAGGTTCAGCAATGAAGAACACAGGATCCATGGGGCTCAACAGAGGCAGGACATCAGGTGACAAGATTTCACAGCTTACTGAATCTTCCCACATCATCTGAGCATGTTGAGTACTTGTCAAATCACAAATGCTGCCTAAAAGGTAGTTTATCCCTTTTTCAAAGAGTTTGAGCTCGGTGCATTTCTCCTGGAGCTGGCAAGTAGTGCAGGCGGGACAAGTCTGCATTTGTCACCAGAGGAAAGAGAGATGGAAAGTAAAAGCAAGGAGTGGAGGGGGAGGAGGTGTGATCTGTGAATCTTCACGGGTAAAGAGACATCAAAGGAACACACCCCCATACCCCAGCACCACCATCAGACCCACTTGCTGATTTACCTCCCTGCTGGGTGCCCACAACCACATCTTGGCATCAACATCCCCCTCAGGCTACTAATAGATCTCCTCCCCCAGGCAAACCCTGATTAGAAGGTTGTTGTTGCAGCAAGTGTCCATCCAGGACAGAAGGACTAGGAATAACAGATGTAAATTGGAAGAGAGGAGATTCAGGCTGGATAGAAGAAGTTCTTTAGGGTGAGGGTGGTGAGACACTGGAAGAGGTTGCCCAGAGAGGTTGTGGATGTTCCCTCTGTCCCTGGAGGTGCTTAAGGCCAGGCTGTCCAAGGCACTGAGCAACCTGGTCTAGTGGGAGGTGTCCCTACCCATGGCAGGGGGGGTGGAACTAGATGATCTTTAAGGTTCCTTCCAACCCAAACTATTCTATGATTTAGTTGACATCTCCAGCACATATGTGTGCACACTCTCTGTTCTCCTCCAGTTTGGCCACATAGGTAGGCACTGCCATATCTAAATGTTGCTTTTATGACAACTTTGATTTCCTCCTACCACCTTCTCACCATTAATAGTGGTACTGCCATCTCCTCAAAATTAATAGTGGCACTGCTCTGTCCCTCACTGGTCTTGCACAACAGATTCATGCAGAGAATTCTATGTCCCAGGAGGAAACACACGCCAGTATGGGCCTATCTCATCTGGATTAAAGATGTCTGTTGGTTCAGCCTCTTTCATAAGGCGAGGGAGAACTTACATTACCCAGAGCTCAGCAGCAGAGCTCTGTGTGTGTGTGTTTTCTACCAGGCTGTCCTTTAGACTGTTGTTTCACATTAGGAGCCTCCAGCCCTGCTCAGGCTGTCAATTTGTACTATTGAGCTCAGAAATACACAACTCACGTGCCAAGTTTCCACTTTTTCTCCAACAGCTGGGATCCACTGACTGCCACCATGTAGGGTCAGGCTTTGGCAAACCCAGAGGACAGCTCTTGGCTTCCCATCTCCTCCAGCCTGTCTCTTTAATCACCCACTGGCCACCAGGATCTAGGAATTGGCAGCAGGAGAAGAACCCACCAGGAGAAGCAATGGCAGCTGAAGTATGTACATCAGTGCTTTTTATCTTCTCAATATTTTGATTAGCCCAAGGAATGTTTGAGTTAAAAAAGAAAAAAACACAAAAAAACCACCCACATTTTTTTCAAACCACGTGATGGCTTTATGTAATATTGAATAGCTCTGTATGATTTCCCACCTAACCAAGTCCATGGATCCAATATCAGATACTCATCAATGAGTGATTTCATAGAATCATGGAAGAATTTGGGTGGGAAAGGACCTCAAAGATCATCTAGTTCCAGCCATAGACAGGGCCACCTCCCACTATGTCAGGTTGCTCAGTGCCTTGTCCAACTTGGCCTTAAACACCTCCAGAGAGGGGACATCCACACCTATGCATGTAGAAGAAGGGATTGTACCTTGCTGTGACAAACTCAGGGCAGCCCCATGAGAGTCCTTACCTTGCACAGATCATTCCTACCACAGTGATAACCCAGAATGGGTTTGCAGACTAAAAAAATCCTCAAATCTGAAGGTTTTGGGTTTGTGGCTTTTGGTCATACCATAACAGTACCCCAGTGCACATTATTTTAACCATCTTAATTATTTATTTATCACTGAAAAAGAAACCTATATGACTGCATGGGTACAAGACATCATTCCAACTCACTCATAACAAAGTAAGGCTGTGTCCATACAGACCTACATCCAAGGCAGTCTGGAACTGCCTTCCAAATCTGGAAGTGTTGGAAGACATGCTGCTTAGCATGGAGAAGAGAAAGCTCAAGGAGGACCTCATAGTAGCTTATCAGTACCTAAAGGGGGCCTGCAGAAAGGCTGTGTAGGAATTTTTAATAGGGTAAGGGATGGCAGGACTAGAAGTAATGAATGCAAATTTCGAGATTTAGGCTGAAGAGAAGAAAGAAAATCTTTACCGTGAGGATGGTGAGACACCAGAACAGGTTGCCCAGAAAGGTTGTGGATGACCCCTCCCTGGAAATGTTTAAGGCCAGATTGGATGAGACATTGAGCAACCTGATGTTCCTGCCATTGAAAGGGTGATCTTTAAGGTCCTTTCCAAGCCAAACCATTCTATGATTCTATGACCACAGTCTTCAGATGCACCAAGACCTGCAAGAACTTTCCCATGAGCTCTGTCTCTACTCACACCCCAAATCTGCCACCTTTCTGGACCCCACAACATGCCTTGGCCCCTGCTGGAAGCACACCTCACTTTCATGGCACAGGAACCCTGCTGAGAAAATAAGTCTCATACTGACAACATCTCACTCACAGCCCAGTTTGCCCATTTAGAGATCCTGATACCAGTTCAGCCTCCCAGCTGCCACATGCTCACACAGGGTCTGGCTGTTTGTATCCTTCCCAGAACATTCTCAGTGGGAGAAGAAGGACAACAAAGATTGCAAAACTTGTGTGGTTTTGTTAGGTGGCTTTACTTCTAGGTTTCAAGTTGATATGAGCTGTGCTGACTTTTGTCACACTGACCTGCATCTTCAGCAATAAGACAGACTCTTGGTCCCATTAGACTGGACACAGATTATCATAGAATAGTTTGGGTTGGAAGGGACAGCAAGTGATGATCCAACCCTCATTTTTCACCTGTTTTCAAATTCACCTTAGTTTGACATTTGAGGAGCCTCCCACCTGAGGGGAAAAGTGTTTTTCTACTGAATTCACGTGGCATCCAAGAGGAAGGGAAACAACAGTAAAATCCTAGGGGCCCAAGTCTTCAGGAGATGCACAGACCAGTTGAAGGGGACATGAGGACCAGTGGTGGCAGCCACCACACAAGGTGCTGGAGCAACTGCCTTATG